>JACXGI010003802.1:17393-58743 GCA_016801175.1 Esox masquinongy
AAACAAAGCCGAGCTACTTGAATTTTTGTGCCAGGAGTGGCATAAAGTCACCCAACAGCAATGTGACAGACTGGTGGAGAGCATGCCAAGACGCATGAAAGCTGTGATTAAAAATCAGGGTTATTCCACCAAATATTGATTTCTGAACTCTTCCTAAGTTAAAACATTAGTATTTTGTTGTTGAAAAATGAATATGAATATGTTTTCCTTGCATTATTTGAGGTCTGAAAACAATGCATCTTTTTTTGGTTATTTTGACCAGTTGTTATTTTCTACAAATAAATACTCTAAATGACAATATTTTTATTTGGAATTTGGGAATAGTGTTGTCAGTAGTTTATAGAATAAAACAAAACTGTTCATTTTACTCAAACACATACCTATGAATAGTAAAACCAGAGAACTGATAATTTTGCAGTGGTGTCTTATTTTTTCCAGAGCTGTATGCCTGACTTATTTGCCGTGGACCCCACTTTGAGAAAGGCTTGTCTATACTAGCTAAGGTGATCTACAGTTGTGTAAACAAAACCGGTTATGGATACAACATCCTTACAGATTCATCCGCGCGGCAGCGTGCATTTAACCAATGCTCGTTGTGGCACGAATTGTTTTCGGAGAACATACGGAGACCTATATCAATATACAGTTGGGCTCATATGGCAGAAATTGTGAAATTTTGGCACTGATTTTGAAAATATGACTGATCATCCAAAAAAATGACTTTTATTTAAGGATAGTGATCATATGAAGCCATTTATTATCACATTGTTGTTTGGCTTCTTTTTAAATCATAATGATAACAGAAATCACCCAAATGGCACTGATCAAAAGTTTACATGCTTTTAATGTTTGGCTTTATTACAAACACAAACAGGTGAAAAAGGCAATTAAAGGTGAATTTCCCACACCTGTGGCTTTTTAAATTGCAATTCATGTCTGTGTATAAATAGTCAATGAGTTTGTTAGCTCTCTCGTAGATGCAGAGAGCAGGCTAGATACTGAGCCATGGGGAGCAGAAAAGAACTGTCAAAAGACCTGCGTAACAAGGTAATGGAACTTTATAAAGATGGAGAAGGATATAAAAAGATATCCAAAGCCTTGCAAATGCCAGTCAGTTCTGTTCGATCGCTTATTAAGAAGTGGAAAATTCGGATCTCTTGATACCAAGCCAAGGTCAGGTAGACCAAGAAAGATTTCAGCCAAAACTGCCAGACGAATTGTTCAGGATGCAAAGAAAAACCCACAGGTAATCTCAGGAAAAATACTGGCTGCTCTGTAAAAAGACAATGTGTTTGTTTCAATGAGCACAATACAACGATACTTGAACAAAAATGAGCTGCATGGTCGAGTTGCCAGAAAGAAGCCTTTACTGCGCCAATGCCGCAAAAAAGCCCGGTTACAATATGCCCGACAACAACTTGACATGCCTCACAGCTTCTGGCACACTGTAATTTGGAGTGATGAGACCAAAATGGAGCTTTATGGTCACGACCATAAGCGCTATGTTTGGAGAGGGGTCAACAAGGCCTATAGTGAACAGAATACCTTCCCACTGTGAAGCATGGTAGCTCACTGATGTTTTGGGGATGTGTGAACTCTAAAGGCACGGGGATTCTTGTGAAAATTTATGGCAAGATGAATGACAGCATGTTATCAGAAAATCCTGGCAGACAATTTGCATTCTTCTGCACAAAAGCTACGCATGGGATGGTCTTGGACTTTCTATCACTACAATGACCCTAAGCACAAGTCCAAGTTGACCCTCCAGTGGTTACAGCAGAAAAAGGTGAAGGTTTGGAGTGGCCATCACAGTCTCCTGACCTTAATATCAACGAGCCACTCTGGGGAGATCTCAAACGTGTGGTTCATGCAAGACGACCAAAGACTTTGCATGACCTGGAGGCATTTTGCCAAGTCAAATGGGCAGCTATACCACCTGCAAGAATTTGGGGCTTCATAGACAACTATTACAAAAGACTGCACGCTGTCATTGACTCTAAAGGTGGCAATACACAGTATTGAGAACTAAGGGTATGCAGACATTTGAACAGGGGTCAGTTAATTTCTTTCTTTGTTGCCATGTTCATGTTTTGATTGTGCCATTCTGTTATGACCTACAGTTGAATGTGAATCCCATGTGTTTTGCCTGCTCACTCATGTTTTCTTTACAAATGGTACATGTATTATCAATTCTCCAAGGGTATGCAAACTTTTGAGCACAACTGTATATAGCTGGTAAAAGCAGGTAACTAATGAGAATGATATACCTACTGATGATGGTGGTATATCTAGCTACCTAGGGTCAATGTCAATATGGCCAGACTATTCTTACATGCAAGTGTGTACTAGCTAACTAATGATACTACAACATGCTGTACATTTTCATAGCTGCCAGGTCTGACTTACGTTGAAGCCTGAAGTTGAAAATTGAGAAAAATAAATTGTTTGTAAAAGTGTGTAGGTGGCTGTTAGCTGGTGGTTGATCATTGGTTATTAAAATTAAAACAACCATATTAGTTGGTTAAATGCAGAGCGCTTAATATTTGAAAGCACCTTATTTGCAATGTAGCACAGTGAAATAATACATATATGTTATTTTTGGCTGCATCATGATAAGGCTTTTTTGTGTAACTTAATTCCAGTCAAGTACATTTACTATTTTGTTTTACACATGCTATAGGCAAAATGTTCCCTAAAAATGCTGAGCACTTAATTTTCTTGGGAGCCGATAGGCCATGTGTATCGGAAACGCTTTATATTCTGTTCTTGTATTTAATAAATCATTTTACAAATACAAGTTATAGGCCTAGACTTCATGCAATTTAGTTATTTGTTGTTGTTGTAAATGTATACTTTATGTATAGTCTGTACTCCGTATGCTATTATGTTGTTTAATCATTCGAGTGTTGTGCAAAAACAGTAGTAAAAACGAAAGGCAATCATTTATGCCCATCTGACCTTCATTCGAAGAAATGTATTTGCCAATTTGACGTAAATCCGAAATAAACTCCACATGATGCATTGCTTAATTTCCTGAGATGAAAAACATTCATTCACAATTCCGTTAATGGGGAATAGATTGTATAGGGTCATCAATTGGAGTGCAGGCTCTTAAAACCAATTAAGCTGTTTAACCGCACTGTCAATGGTGCTGATTTGTCTATGAGTCCTTGAGTATTAGGCCTAGATGTCTGAGATTGTGAAATCTCGTTTTGTTTTCTCCTACAGAAGTAGCATCAGTTATGGCATTGACATTTAAGAAAGCTGGGCAGCTTGTGTCAGCGCTCATTAAAGCCATTCATGTCAGCACCTCCATGCATCAACATAGCACCCCCTTAGCACCTCCTGTGAACATCAAAATAAGTTCAAAATAAAAACAACACTATTGGATTTGTTCTGAAGAATTTATGTGTGGTGTATTTTAATGTAATTCGTTTTTAGAGCCTAATAAACAAATGAAAATGTTATAGTGTGTGTGTCTTTGATGTTATTGTTTTTTTCGTATTCCTATCTTAAGACCTGAAATACAAACACATTATTGTATGCCTCAAATTCATTTGATATTTAAAACAAATAAATCCTGTAATTCATTCTTTTTTAGACTATTGACTGCCAATGAAGTTAAACCACATGAATACTGGTGGTCAGAAACGCCTGGCGGTTGTAGACTAGTGTAAATCCTATATTAGGTTGTATGTCGAAATCATTTTTAGTGAAATATAGCTTAGGTGTTGAAGCAGAAAATACAGTATCATATTTTTGGTTTTATAGTTTGTGCTTGGTTTTATAGCTTGCCTAAGTCAACAGAGATAAGCCAGTCATAATAAGGATATGATAATTTTGTTTTTTTCTAACAACTGATCTCTCATTATATTTCAAATTCTGAGAGTTCTAGCTCCACTATGCTTTGGAATAGTGCAATCACAGCTGGACACAATCTACTGCATGCTGAAGCAATCTACTTGATCTTACTGCAATAAGAAAATGCTGTAACTAGATGAGTGAGATCTATAGGATTATTATTAGGGTTTCAGCAGTTCACTGGTGAAACCCTATTGTATTTGTTCCGGTTCATTAGGGTTTCAGCAGTTCACTGTCTTTGTCCATGTGATAGAAGAGACTATAGTATTTTTCTGCAAGTCAGATGTCATTCTAGGTAGTCTACAACCCATTGTTTTATAGTGCTATGGATTTATGAAACAAGGCAACTAATTTATTTCATTTCATATTGTTTACATAGGAAGAGATAAATGAAGATTAAGGTGAGGACACTTGCTTACTGGTGTATGGACGTATGAAACAAGGGAACTACTTTAACTATGTATTGATAAATGGTACCATAAAGGCTTTGGCTGATTCATACTATTAGGCCTACTTTTTTAAAAAAGTACTACTGAGGTGCTACTGAGGCTGCAGGAGGGGCTGTCCCATCCTCACAGGACAAACCATCATAATTCACTCAAGCACAATAAAATAAGGCCCTGCATGGCCGACTGTATGCCCTTCATCCGTCTCCTTAGCCTAGCCTCTTTCTTTACGGTCCTGGCAATAAAATAATATAAAATACCTCCATACATCTTCAAAAACTCAAATAAACACAGGACAGACAGGGAGATTATCAAGATTTTGATATCCTGGTTTCTGTTTCTGCTCTCCTGACAACACTTTGGAGTTTGACCCACTCCAAGGAATCACTAGTACACATTTTAGGGCCTTATATTATTACTATTTCATGTGTTTGATTGTTATGGCAGTTTTTTTAATTATAAAATCTAAGGTTGCATTTAAAGATGTAGATGGGATGCATAGGTTGTAGATTTCTAGTTTGCTTAATGCCAAACCAACTGATGCCTGTCCATTGGTTTTCCTTCCCTCCCTAGGTCTGCCAGCTACCCAGCATCAGTCTCTGAACTCCCAACACCCCACCCAAGACAGACTTCACCCTCGCCTCTCCTCTTATTTCCTCCTCCTGATGGACTCTTACGTCCACATTGGCCCTGCTTCTTATTCCTAGTCCTGCTGGCCAACCAGCCACCAGCTGCACATGTGCTCCTTTTCCATCCACAGCTACTTTAGAGAACTTTTCATCCCACCAAAAGCCCCAGCTCCTGCTCCACCATGAAACTCTCCTGCATGTTCCCCACTCTTGTCTTTTCCTTATCACATACATCGTTCAAAATTCCTCTTGTAAAATCCCTTTACATATAAAATGTTTTTGTGCAGATTATCCTGAGATTAATTTATAATATATTACTTTGGATGACAATGATTTCCAAAGTTTCCAATAGGTTTGATTGAGTCAATTATTCCACTAATCTTATTATTTTAATATAGGGATAATATTGTTAATATTACAGATGTCGCTCGTTTAATCACAGCGTTTTCTTACCATGGTAAGATCAGGTAGATTGCATCAACCTATGGTAGATTGCGTCAAACTGTGATTGCACTATTTCAAACACATGGGGAAGCTGGAACGCTGAAAATGCTATTCCTCCTCGAAAATTGTTTTCTAAACGACAGTACACACAATGTTCACAATGCTCTCCTAAAATAACAGGTTATAACGCATTTAAAAGCGAAATGTTTCGAGTTGCAACTTCATCACTGATATAATTACGAAATGTTTTAATAAAGAAATACACCAATAGCCAACACAGAAATAAAGACTATTTGTTTAAACATTTGAATTATCTTAAGAAATAATAAAATACAAAGCAGAACTGTTTGTTACGATCATAGTTTTGAAGTATGGCATGGCAGAAACACACATCTTATGACAGTTGGCGAATAGGCTGTCAGAGTTTACTCTTACTGTAATAGACAAATGCGTCAATCGCTTATTTGTTACTCATTTGTTTTATCAAATCAGTCAATACGGCCATTAAAATTCCCGAATTCCAGCCGTATAGAATAGCTACCAAACATATGTTTTAAGTAGCCATACTGTATAATAGCCTACATTTAAACAGCAATAAAACACAAATTCTATGATCCAACAAATGTTTTATATTCAAATTAGTCAGAATAATGAACTCTTCATAGTCTTTGGGAACTGAGCATACAGTATAGGCAACACCAGAGACGTTGCTATGATCTCATTGTCCTCTGGGTTCATTTTCTTAATCGATCCTCTTCCTCTTTTTAACAGCAAGCCCTAATCGTGGCAAGCGAATTGTGCCGTTCACTTGCCAGACTCCAAACTTTATATTAATAATCTGAATTATTATTTTTAAGTAGGCAAACGGATTCTAAACTCCTAATCAACTGTATACAAATACGAATATGATATCGCACCAGCAAAAAATATCTCCTAAAAAAGGAATTTCATGAATAAGATTGCAATACTAAGTTTAGAGGTAAAACAGATTTTATCGCGCTGCATGTGACCAACTATGTCATCAACATTACACTTCATTCTCATTGTAAGTTAATTCACAGGGAGCGTCATCCTTTATCTGGGGGTATCGCCCATTAAGAGTGATTTGCGTCTGCCCGAGTACTCTCTGGCCACCAGGCTGTCGCAATTATTACATTGCCTGATCGAAATAATTTGAGCCACATCGCAATTCTTTTTATAGACAACGATCTTTTTGCACAATGTTTTGATTTCAAAATCATGTTTCCAATCTGAATAACGGATTTTATATTTACTGTACACCTGAATTCATTAATACATGTGGTTAAAACGTTTTTGTCATGTGTCAAATAATTCATTTTAATCATAATATAGTGTCCCTCTTTACCTAACAAAATGTCCCACTCAAAAAAAGAATAGCCTACATAGAAGGACTACATGAGATCACAGGAAATAATATGTTAATTCATTTATTAGGCCCTACAAATGTACTAAATGAAAATAGCACAACACTTAAATTATTCAAAATAATTCCATTAGAATTTAGTTTCCATTTCCATCTCATTTTGATGATGTACAAGGTAAAATAAGAGACACTGTCGACCAGTTTGCTACGATCAAAGGATATCGGCATGAATAGCCTTACAAAGGCCTAAAGCACGGTTGCTTGATAAACACAATAAATTTGATAAATAAATAAAGGAAAGGATGATTTACAGTAGCCCACACTGTCACTGTGCCACCCGTGATCAAGCTAGCCTCCGGCTGCTGGCACTGCTTTCACGGTGCTACATTCACCGTGCCGCATTCATGGTCTCCACTATTAAGCACACCTGTTCCTGATCACATCACCCAGGACTTCCCATCATTATGCACTCCAAATCCTCATTACTAGGCCTACAGCTAAGGAAAACTGTGCACCAGGGTTTACGTTAGCCGGCAAAGGCTTTTCGCTGGTATCAGGTGTATTCTGCCAGATGAAAATATCAACCACCAAAATGTCCGGTGGGAAATATGCCAAATTAATAAGTAAATAGATTAATAGCATATTAAATAGCCTAATATTGTGTGACCTGTATGGTCTGTTGCCAAGAAAACAGTGAGTCTCCGCTCACTCTCACAATAAGATATTATTGAGTCATGTGACTAAGCTCGGCGTGAGAATCAAAAGCAGCACACTCCGGCACCAGCTCCAGCATACGACTCCAAAATGTCGAAGGCGAAGTAGACATAACCAGACCGGTTTTAAAACAAGAAACCAGGCAAGCCTAATTCAGCCGGACCGCAATAGAAAGAGTTGCCATTTCGAGATTCGAACCCGGGTCGCCCACATGAAGGACTGTGTCGTTAACCACTACACCACATTTGCTGCCTGTCAGCATAGCCTCTTGTCTATACTGACACCTGGCATCTGTATATCCGGAACAAATCCTCTTTTGCCACTGGACGTTTTAATAGTTAATTGGCCATTCGTAAATGACACTGATACAATTAAACTGACTAACGTTTCTTACTAAGTTTACCTCCACCACAAATAGCGTCTATGTATGCCGTTTGCCATTGGCCGTTTTAACAGCGTATTAGCCAGTAATAAGCTTTACCGGTATCTACTAATTTACTGGAATAGTCATGAGAATTGAGCAATTGCTAGCGAGTCTGCCAAAGCTATTTCATTTCATGGCATAAGAACATATTTTTTTCTTTCATGGCAAAACAACATACTTTTTTCTTTCATTCGTGAATGACATTTATACAGTAACTATCAATAAAGGCGACAATAACTAACTTTTTCATTAAGTGAAAAGATGAGAGAATAGTGGAATCTACCAGAAATAATTAATAAATGTCGTTGCTCTCAATAGATTTGAACTTAGGTATTCCACATGAGAGGCACTGTCTTTAACCACTACACCACAGCACTACGCGTTCCCGCAGTCACTAGACTCCATTGAAGATTGTGTTAAACTGAGTAACGTTTCTTATTAAGTTTACCTCCACCATAGCGTCTCTGAACTGTATTGCTTTTGCCACTGGCCGTTTTAACAGCTTTTTAGCCAGTAATAGCCTTACTAGTATCTACTAACTTCCTAGGAATAATCCTAAGAACTGAGCAATTGCAAGCGAGGTTGAAGATGAACTATTCCATGTCAGAAACAGTCACAATATAACCGTATACAGTTTCAATTAAGGCTTACTATAACATAACTACGTTGTTAAGCCAGCAAATGTGTTTGTCTATACTGACTCAAAACGCATGCACGGATGTGAAATGCGAAACAGTCGCAATATAACCGTAAACTGTTTTATTTCAGGCTTACTATAATATAGATATTAACGGTTTTAGCCGGCAAAGCTTTGTATACATGGAATAATTCAGAACGCGTACATCGCTTCGCCTGCGAGGAGATACGAACTCGGGACCTATAGTTCACAAGTCCGCTTCTCTAACCACTATGCTATTTGACAAGGGGTAGTCAGTCAGTCAGTCACTCACCCAGTAAAAGACATTCGCTCTTCTTAGCCGGCTCCGCTTATGCGGTTCGGCACAAACTAGGGATGGTGCAACTTAGGCCAGCAAACGAGGTTCAGTAAATGATCTGAGCCAATAGTATAACTTTCTGCAGAGCCTGTCAAACGTTTTTTTGCACGCGTGGGCTAGACATCCTATGGAAACCGACATCATTCCCGTGGTAGCCTATTTTTTGAGACGATTCAAACATTGACCTCAAAATCCTTTAGTCAGATTGGAAACTGTGACAACTGCGCCCTCTGCTGCCTCTCCTCCCCCTGCTGCAGGCAGGCTCCAGCGTTCGACGTCACCGGCCTTCTGACACCACCGCCCATCTCTTTTATGCATTTCACCTGTGTCTCGTTTAGCGCACCTGGTTCTCATCCTCATCATTCCCCCCAGTATACATGTTCCTTCTGCTTCCCCTGTCTTTGTGTGTTATTGTCTCATTCTGTAAAGAGCATTGTTAAGCTTCGCCTTTTTTTACATTATATAAAACACAGCAAATACGAACCGCTTTGCTCTCCTGCTCCTCCTTTTTCACTCGAAGCCTGACAGAAACATGACTTTGGAATCAAAAAATTGTGCAAAACGATTGTTGTCTATAAACATAATTGCGATTTGTTTTTAAATCTTTTGAATGAAATTAACAATTGCGCGCCTCAGTTGTGTGTGAGCATCATGTGAGCAAAGGTGGGCACAGATTAGGGACCGATGTTTAATTTTGCTTGGTTGGGTGGCTAGTAAAAACAGAACAGTATATCTACGATAATATTAGCCGACCCATATAAAACATTTGATTTAGTTATCTACTATCAACGCATCTTTTTGAGAACAATGATAGGTGAAAAGTTTCAAGGTTTATTTATCAAATGCACTGAACAATGCCAGGAAGAGTTGCACTAAACAACAGACAGGAATTGTTTAGAAGATTAGGCAAATATTTGTTAGATAGCTGTAACACGACACTGCCTTCAAGATAAAACATTATATGGAATTTATCACGGATATTAGAGGAGAAAAAGTGTGTTGGGAAGCACTCTGCCAAAGGATGATTGCATTTGATGTAGCCAACTCAACTCGAATTACATGTTCTGTTCAAACGCCATTTTATTAGAAACTTTAGAAAAAAATAAATTGTTATTTACCTCTGAAAATATTAATGAAACATTGATGGGTTTAACGTGTAGCCTATTACCTGTTTAACAAACTATTCGTCCTTCATGTAAACACGCTATGTTAAACACTTGAATTATGTTTTCGCTTGGGTCTACTGTGGCATATTGTACTTAATCAAAGAAATCTGGTGGGAAAAGTAATTTCTTATTTGTTTATTTTAATATGTTTTTATTGATAAAAACAGATGCAGTCTTCAGGAAATATTAGTGCAGAAAAGTGGCATCAATGACGCAATAAGTAATGTACTTGGTAAAAGTCTGCAATTAGCCTACACAAATGTTAACTTAATTGTTGTAATCAACAGCTATATTTCCAGTCAAACAATTTTATTTCGGTTTAAATAATTACAGTTAACGAAAAGGAAGAGATTCACGTGTGTAGACCAATAACATGGAATCAAACACAGCAACATAGCAATCCATGAATAGGATTATAGTAGAAAATATTCCTCCGATTTGAATGTTTTATTCTGGCCATATAAGTACAGACGCAGGTTTGAATAACAGCAGTTTCAGGCGGGTGTCGACGTTCTCACAGATCCCTCCTGGTGGCCATTCTTATTTTTTATTTTATGTTTTTGTCCATGCCGCACGGCACTGCAACTTGCCACGGTATAACGAGGCATACCGCGGCATGCCTCGTCGCGGACCGCCCCCTTGGCGCTGTAATTAAACGAGCGACATCTGTATAACTTGTTTTACTCTTTCGGTAGAAAATGGAAGACGAGGTTGTATTTGAATGTGAATTTAGTGCTGATAAATGTTTAATGATGAGCCAGAACCTTATGACCACATGCCTAATATGCATAAGGTGTCCTGTGGTATCTGGCACCAAGACATTAGCAATAGATCCTTCAAGTCCTGTAAGTTGCGAGGTGGATATGCCATGGATCGGACTTGTTGGTCCAGCACATCCCACAGATGCTCGATTGAATTGAGATCTGTGGAATTTGGGGGCCAGAGCATCTCTCATGTTCCTCAAACCATTCCTGAACAATGTGTGCAGTGTGGCAGAGCGCATTATCCTGCTGAAAGAGGTCACTGCCATCAGGGAATACCATTGCCATGCGATGTTTAGGTAGGTGGCACATGTCCAATTGATTTTCACAGCAGAACATTGCCCAGAGCATCACACTGCCTCCACCAGCTTGTCATCTTCCCACAGTGCATCCTCGTGCCATCAGTTCCCCAGGTAAATGGCGGACACGTATGCGGCCATCCACATGATGTAAAAGAAAACAGGACTCATCAGAACAGGCAACCTTTTTCCACTGCTCCAGTGTCCAGTTCCGATGCTCGCATGCTCATTGTATGCGCTTTCAATGGTGGACAGGGGTCATTATGGGCACTCTGACCGGTCTGCAGCTACACAGTCCCACATGCAGCAAGGTGCGATGCACCATGTGTTGTGACCAGTGTTGGGGAACTAAATACAGTTAGTAGTTAGTTACCATAAAGTAACTACTTATGTTACTTAGTTACTTGCTTTAGAAAGTAAGGCGTTAAGTTACTTAGTTACTTTGAGATAAGTCTTTGATTCTACACCTCTGGAAAAAATTAAGAGACCACTACTTTTTCTTTTCTTTCCAAAAAAGTTGAAAAGAAAAGTTTTGTGTTCAAGTTCAAAAGGTTTATTTGTCATTTGCTGTAACAAGTTACGGCAATGAAATGCTTGGTTTTCCTACTCCCAACAGTGCAGTTAAAAAGTAACAGTAATTATAATTACAAAAAATAAGATAACACAATCAATCAGTAATAACACTATACAAAAACACACATCAATAATAATAACTATACAACTATACAACCGTAGTGCAATGTAAAAGTGACAGGTGTGCATGATATAAGTGGCAGATGTGCATGATATAAAGTCACAGGTGTGCATGGACTATGGATGGAAGGGAAGAGAGTTTCCCAAGTTGAGCAGCCTTACAGCCTGTGGAAAGAAGCTGTCCCGTAGCCTGTTTGTTTTGGACTGAATACTCTTAGATGTTCGTTTGTGATCAACTTTGGTTGTCCAACAGAGGATGATTTGGGATCGAACTTTGGTTGCCTAACAAGGCAAGAGATTCTAGCACAACATAACAGCAACCCCGGTAATTGGTTATATATGAGGGTAATAATACTACTGAAATAGTGAACTGCTTCCAAAGCCTTAATCATGCAGCTCAGCCTTCCACTGCACAAATCGTTAGTCGAGGCTACATATCAATTTGACATTATTGGGCAATGTGCGCATGGCTTTGGTAGGTGTAACATTAACTTTAGCAGGAAGTGCTGGTGCTGCCATCTTTGCATCTTTTTGTTGCCATTTGCGACTGGAGAATAAATGCTAGGTAAAGCTACTTTGGTTGCACTGAGAGAAATTGAGTAGCGTGTTATTTATTTGAAAAATTAACTAGTGAGAGATTACTTTAATGAAATAACTAACTACTCGTTTATGTTAAAATGTAGTCTGACTTCTTTGTAACGCATTACTCCCAACACTTGTTGTGACACATTCCTCCTGTAACCATCATTACATTTTTCAGTATTGTGCCACAATAGACCTGTTGGTTCGGACCAGATGGGATAGCCTTTGTTTCCCTCACACATCGATGACTCTTGGGCGCCCAACACCCTGTTGTCGGCTTGTAGTTTGTCCCTCTTCGGACTACCAGCCTTGCCGTTGCAGAGATGCTCTGACCTAGTCGTCTGGCCATAACAATTTGGCCTTTGTCAAAGTCGCTCAGGTCTTTACTCCTGCCCATTTCTCCTGCATCCAACACATTGACTATGAGAACTGATTGTATGCTTACCGTCTAATCTAGCCAGACCTTGACATGTGCCCGTGTTGGATGATCAATGTTATTTGCTTCACCTGTGAGTAGTCATAATATTTTGGCTCATCAGTGTGTAGGTTCAGTTCAGAATGTCTGATTATGACATTTTCTATAGTATTTTAGATACATACCAATAATCACTAAAATGGCTGTAACTTGTTAACAGTATCACGTATTTCTAGATGTTAAATGTTTTCACCTTACAAAACAAGCAAGACTCAGTTTAAAGGTGTTTGACCTATATACACATTTCCCCTAGGATTATTTGTTAACCGATTACCAGTTCACTGACTGGGTTTGGGAATGTTTAATCCCACAGGCAATCGATGTTAACATAAGTGGGTATGTAATAGATGGTCTATAACCAGTGGGTGGTACCTTTCATGATTTACGACGCCATACAGATGTCGCTCGTTTAATTCCAGCACCAAGGGGGCGGTCCACGACAAGGCACGCCGCGGTTTACCGCGGCAAGTTGCAGTGCCTTGCGGCATGGGCAAAAACATAAGATAAAAAATAAGAATGGCCACCAGGAGGCATCTGTGAGAACGTCGACACCCGCCTGAAACTGCTGTTATTTAAGCCTTTGTCAGTACTTATACGGCGAGAATAAAACATTTAAATCGGAGGAATATCGTCTACTGTAATCCTATTCATGTTGCTGTGTTTGATTGTGTTTGTGGCAGTGCGTGATTTACTGTCATTTCTGAGAATGCATATTTAATTATAGGTCTACACATGAATCTCTTCCTTTTTCGTTAATTGTAATTATTTAAACTGAAATACAATTATTTTTCTGGAAATATAGCTGTTTGATTACAACGATTAAGTCAACGTCATTTATGTAGGCTAATTGCAGACTTTTACCATGCGTACATTACTTATTGCGTCATTGGTGCCACTTTTCTGCACAAATATTTCCTGAAGACTGTATCTGTTTCTATCAATAAAAACGTATTAAAATAAAAAAATAAAAGATGACTTTTCCCACCAGATTTCTTTGATAAAGTATAACGTTATCTGAAAGATATCCGTTTGTATGTGTGGATGGCATATCCTCTGACAAATCAAAGGTATGTTTTGGTGTTCCTCAAGGCTCGGTTCTGGGCCCATTATTGTTCTCACTATATATGCTGCCTCTGGGTGATATAATCTGGAATCACAATGTCAATTTTCACTGTTCTGCTGATGACACACAGTTATATATTTCAATGAAGCATGGAGAAGCCCCAAAATTAGCTACTTTGGAAGCATGCGTTTCAGATATTAAGAAGTGGATGACAGAGAACTTCTTGCTTTTAAACTCAAGAAAAACAGAAATTTTTGTTTTAGGACCCAAGAAACTAAGAGCTTTGTTGGCAGATCTCACGGTGAATCTCGACGGCTGCATGGTCGTATCCCAAAAACTGTAAGAAACCTCGGCGTTACCCTTGACCCTGACCTCTCCTTTGATGAACATATAAAATATGTCTCAAGAGTTGCTTATTTTCATCTTCGAAACATTGCAAAAATCTGAAACCTTCTATCAAAAACTGATGCAGAAAAACTAATACATGCTTTTGTTACTTCTAGATGAGATTATTGCAATGCTCTTCTTTCCGGTTACCCTGATTAATCAATAAATAAACTTCAGTTAGTGCTGCACACGGCTGCTAGAATCCTAACTAGAACAAAAAAATGTGAACACATTACTTCAGTACTAGCCTCTTTACACTGGCTGCCTGTTAGGGTTAGGGCTGATTTTAAGGTTTTATTGTTAACCAATAAATCAATACATGGACTTGCTCCTACTTACCTCGCTGAAATGATCCAGCCATACATACCTACACATAACCTTAGATCACAAGATGCAGGCCTTTTAATTGTACCTAGAATTTCTAAACAAACAGCTGGAGGCAGGGCCTTCTCTCATAGAGCTCCACTACTGTGGAATGATTTGCCAATTAAGGTTAGAAATGCAAACTCAGTGCAAACTTTCAAGTGTCTATTAAAGACTCATCTCTACAGCATGGTCTATGATTAAGTGTAGTCTGGCCCAGGGGTGTGAAGGTGACCAGAAAGGCTGATACTGTCCAACCTTGCTGTCTTGCCAGGTGGGCTCTCATCGCCTCTGGGTTGCCCTCCCTCCAATGCCATTCGGGGGTGGAGTCACTGGCTTGTTGTTGTCTCTCTGTTGCGCACTTGTGCAATTGTGCCATACTCTGCTGGCAAAACTCGGCCCTCATTCAGGCTGGTTGCGGGTTGGTGGGGGTCCCTTTGGTTGATGCTTGGCAATGTGGGCGGATTGATTTCCTGCCTGTTGGGCCCTGTCCGGGACCTCCCCCGGATAGGGCCACAATGTCACTGGACCCCCCTGTCTCAGCCCCAAGGTCTTACGCTGCTATATTATTGTGCTGGGGAAATAGGGTTAGTTCTCCTTCTCCACTATAAATCCTTGTACATCTAAGGAATGCATTTTCTAAATTTTCCCTGTCTCCTGCTGTTTTAATCTTAGGAGGACATGAGGTCTTGGCCCACACCTGAGGAGTACCAGGCTTGAAAGACTTGTTGCTGTCCCTGTCCAAAGTCCTCCTGGTTGTGTTGCAGATCAAGACGAAACCTGACAATTTCAGCTGCCACTGTGCAGACACCTCCACCCTCCCCCTGTTGTCCCTGTCCTTGTCCATCTGGTCATGCTTCCGACCTGGACTAAGTTTAAATAGACTCTGGACTCAGCCCACATGCATTTATTAATTATTACAATTTGTACTCTTAATATGTTCACCCGGCACAGCCACAAGAGGACTGGTCACCCCTCTGAGCCAGCTTCCTCTCTAGGTTTCTTCCTAAATTTTGGCCTTCTTAGGGAGTTTTTCCTAGCCACTGAAATTCAACACTACTGTTATTTGCTCCTTGGGGTTTAAGGCCGAGTGTTTTGTAAAAGCACTTTGTGACAACTGCTGATGTAAAAAGGGCTTTATAAATAAATTTGGTTGATTGATTGATTGATGCCACAGTAGACCCAAGCGAAAATATAATTCAAGTGTTTAACATAACGTGTTTACATGAAGGACGTTTAGTTTGTTAAACAGGCAATAGGCTACACGTTAAACCCATCAATGAAACCCATCATTAATATTTTCAGAGGTAAATAAACATTTTTTCTTTCTTTCTAAAGTTTCTAATAAAATGGCATTTGAAAAGAACATGTAATTGATTTATTTACTGTACAATGGCCTAAAGTCGACAAATTACTGTTAATTACTCAACATTAACCCAAAGAGAGAGACGGGTGAGACAAAGCGCCTGTCACAATACTTGTACTCTCACATGCCTAAACAGTTATTAAGTAGGAATACAATGTAAAACAAACGGTAATTAGTCTCTAAATAGTTTTCAGTTTGTGAGTATAGAATTCTGACAACGGAACAATGTAATATATGCTACACCTATTTAGGAAAAGTCATTGAAGGAGGCTATTTGACAGGCTCTGCGGAAATTTATAGGCCTACTATAGGCTCAGATCATTTACTGAACCTCATTTGCTGGCCTCAGTTGCACCACCACTAGATTTCTTTTAAACCGGCCGGGTTATGTCTGCTTCGCCTTCGACATTTCGGAGTCTTAAGCTTCAGCTGGTGCCGGAGTGTGCTTCCTATGTAATTCATCAAAGGTATCACAGTAATTCATTATTAGTGAAACAAAATAAAAGATATCCTTGACCAGAGGCGTTGCTAGAATAACAATATATTCGGGGTTTAGCACGGCTATTACTTTCGTTAGTTAAATACAGCCATCACGGAATTGGGATGTTTTAAGAATACTCACTTTAACTCACTTTTAATAAATTGGGACGAGTGACAGGCATGAACAGAACAATGCGTTGTATAGTTTGGTTGACCGATTTGAGACATCCAATTAGGGCACGCCTGCCCCTATATAGGACCCGTGAGCCCAGAGAACAGCCTCCCTTTTTATTCAGCCTTGCTGAGTTACTACTGATTACTCTCTTCAGCCTGAGAATTTTTGTCGTCGGCATTCTTCAGCCCGACGTTTCCGCCATGAAGACAATTTTAGCTGCTGCCTGCCGTTGCGCTGACTTGGTGCCGGAACAGGACTCATACAGGTTATGTGTCTCCTGCCTGGGACCGGCCCATGCTCGCAAGGGTGCTCTCTAAGGGAGCACCCCTGGGCAGGGTGTCAGAGTGCGTTCAGGTTTTCACAGACGCCTCTCTTCACGAATGGGGTGGTGTGTGTCAGGGTCAGGCTGTCGGAGGCGTTTGGCCCCCCGGCCCTCGCCACATCAATCTGCTGGAACTGGACATGGTCCTACTGGTGCTGACGCACTTCTCTGACCTGGTCAGGAGCCGCGATGTTCTGATTCGCTCAGACAATCGGGCCACGGGTCGCTTACATCAATCGCCAGGGGGGATCAGGTCTCCTGCTCTCCACCAGTCGGCGACTCGTCTTTGGCTATGGGCGCATGATCACCTTTGCTCCTTATCGGCGACCCACATTCCGGGCCGTCTGAATTTGGGCGCAGTCCTGATGTCTCGGGGAGGCCTTTGTCACAACGAGTGGCGTCTCCACCAGTACATCGTCTCCCTTATCTGGCAGAGGTTTGGGGAAGCCCAAGTGGACCTGTTTGCATCCAGACAGAACGCACACTGCAGTCTGTGGTTTTCCCTGTCTCAGACAGATCGCACCCCTCTAGGTGTGGACGCGTTTGCGCACCACCCCTGGCCTCGGGGTCTCCTTTACGCATTTCCTCCGCAACGCTGCATAGCACATCTGCTGGCCAGGTTCAAAGCGGAGGGGCTTCTGGTCATTCTGGTTCCACCCGATCGCCCCGCGGCTATCTGGTACCCGGAAATGATCCAGTTGCTGGTGGACCGCCCGTGGGCGGTTCCTTTCAGACAGGACACACTGTCTCAAGCGGAGGGCTCGATTCTACACCCTCCGTCGCTGTCAGGGACCCTCATGGTCTGGCCCCTGAATGGGAAAGGCTTTTTAATAGGGGCCTGTCCGCTGCGGTGGTCCGCACCATCCAGGGTGCTAGGGCAGCATCTACAGTGGATATAAAAATTCTACATACCCCTGTTAAAATGCCAGGTTCTTGTGATGTAAAAGAATGAGACAAAG
Organism: Esox masquinongy; assembly: GCA_016801175.1. NCBI lineage: Eukaryota > Metazoa > Chordata > Actinopteri > Esociformes > Esocidae > Esox > Esox masquinongy. The sequence goes on from JACXGI010003802.1 coordinate 35,382, forward strand.
ATAAATCATGTCAGAACTTTTTCCACCTTTAATGTGACCTATAACGTGAACAATTCAATTGAAAAACAAACTGAAATCTTTGAGGGGGAAAAATAAAAAACTCACAATAACCTGGTTGCATAAGTGTGCACACCCTTTAACTAATAATTTGTTGAAGCACCTTCTGATTTTATTACAGCACTCAGTCTTTTTGGGTAGGAGTCTATTAGCATGGCACATCTTGACGTGGAAATATTTGCCCACTCCTCTTTGCAAAAGCGCTTCAAATCTGTCAGATTGCGAGGACATCTCCTGTGCACAGCCCTCTTCAGATCACCCCACAGATGTACAATTGGATTCAGGTCTGGGCTCCAAAACGTTAATCTTCTTCTGGTGAAACCATGCTTTTGTGGATTTGGATATGTGCTTTGAGTCGTTGGCGTGCTGAAAGATGAACTTCCTCTTCATCTTCAGCTTTCTAACAGACGCCTGAAGGTTTTTCGCCAAAATTGCCTGGTATTTGGAACTGTTCATAATTCCCTCCACCCTGACTAAGGCCCTGGTTCCAGCTGAAGAAAAACAGCCCCAAAGCATGATGCTGCCACCACCATGCTTCACTGTGGGCATGGTGTTCTTTGGGTGATGTGCAGTGTTGTTTTTGCGCCAAACATACCTTTTGGAATTATGGCCAAAAAGTTCAACCTTGGTTTCATCAGACCATAACACATTTTCCCACGTGGTTTTGGGGGACTTGATGTTTGTTTTTGCAAACTTCAGCCGGGCTTGGATGTTTTTCTTTGTAAGAAAAGACTTCCGTCTTGCCACCCTACCCCACAGCCCATTCATATGAAGAATACGGGAGATTGTTGTCACATGTGGCACACAGCCAGTACTTGCCAGGAATTCTTGCTTTTCCTTTAATGTTGCTGTAGGCCTCTTGGAAGCCTCCCTGACCAGTTTTCTTCTCGTATTTTCATCAATTTTGGAGGGACGTCCAGTTCTTGGTAATGTCTCTGTTGTGCCATATTTTCTCCACTTGATGATGACTGTCTTCACTGTGTTCCATGGTATATCTAATGCTTTGGAAATTATTTTGTACCCTTCTCCTGACTGATATCTTTCAACAATGAGATCCCTCTGATGCTTCGGAAGCTCTCTGCGGACCATGGCTTTTGCTCTGAGATGCAACTAAGAAAATGTCAGGAAATTCCTACTAGAACAGCTGAACTTTATTTGTGATTAATCATAGTCACTTTAAATGATGGTAGGTGTGTAATGACTTCTATTTAACATGAGTTTGAATGTGATTGGTTAATTCTGAACACAGCCACATCCCCAGTTATAAGAGGGTGTGCACACTTATGCAACCAGGTTATTGTAAGGTTTTTATTTTTCATTTTTCCCCCTCAAAGATTTCAGTTTGTTTTTCAATTGAATTGTTCACATTATAGGTCAAATTAAAAGTGGAAAATGTTCTGACATGATTTATCTTTGTCTCATTCTTTTACATCACAAAAACCTGGCATTTTCACAGGGGTGTGTAGACTTTTTAACCTGTGTGAATTTGGGGGGCTGAGTGACCTCAGAATGACCTAGAAAATATTCTTTAATATTTATAAAATGATAGCAGCACAAATGAAAATTTTAACGGCACAAACCAGCACAAACGGAGCACAAACGATTGAGCCTATTTTGCCGAAGTTTTGCGTTGGGTGGGGGGCCAACTTCACGTAGGTGACTTTTTATATCCACTGTACATATCCAAGGTACATGTTTACATAACCCAGAAAGAGGATCTGTGCTGAACAAATAGCACAATGACTAGACCAAGAACATGTGGTGCTTTCCAGGTCCAGGGAAGTTGTCGAGTGTCACTCAGACAAATGCACTGGATTCCCAACTGCACATATTGTTACAGACTCACTCGAGACAGGTGCACCAACCCATGTGCCGATTGTTTTTGTGGTTTTCCTGGAGCATGGACCCTCACATCCCTCGGATATAAAACCAAGGACGACGCACCACTTACATAGTATTGTGTTTGTCTGTATTTTGTGTATTTTTTGTGTGAGTTTGTGTGATTGAGTGTATAATTATGCATTAAAAAAAGGGAAAAAAGAGGGCGTGCAGAAATGATGCTAACAATGACAGTATTCATGGACCTGGTTGACGTTAATGACTGATCTGCACAAAAAATAAAAAAAAATATTTCAAAAAATGCAACAATGCCATGTTTATTTTGTCAAAAACGATTGCTAGAAGAGCCTCAGTCTAAGTTAGCATTAACTCACCTTAAATCATTCTGGTGAAATGAACATTATAAGCAATGCTTTAGCTATTTATAATTTGCCTTTTGTAGAGAGGGTGTTATGTGTTCAAGCCTCAGTAGATAATCCCTGGTCAGTAGTTAAGTAATTTCTCTGTTTTCATTTTTTTCTAAAATTACGCTTCTGAGAGGGGACTAAACTTATCAAGTGCGCCTTTAAATTGTAGCTATGGCAGTTAAATTAAAACGAAATTTGTTGTAATTTAACATCAGCACATGGGTAGGTTATATGCCCATGCCCTACCAATGTCAAACTATTTTTACAGTAAGAATTGGGAGGATATTTTCTAAATAAATCAACATTTGGAAAGGTATTGGATTAATTGTTGCCACTTTAATAGTCTTTCGCTCATCAAAATGAAATAATTCTAAGAAAAATTGTTTGCTCAATCATTGATGATCATACACATACTTAAGTAAACACACCTTTGAAAATGATATCTGACTGATATCTTTTCTGACCCCATCATTATCTTACAACAAGCAAAGGTGAATTAAATAATATGCTCTGTGCTGGGGAAGACTGATAAACTTCCAATCAGTTATATTTGTCACTTAGTGAGATTACTTTTGGTACACATGATGAGGGTTGTGATTTTACTTTGTGTGAATGATGTTTCAAGTTAGCCACATGGGGGCACTATAGAAAAAAACCAGAGAAAAAAACAGAGATGTTGTATTGCTTCCAACTGTGGCTATAAGTTGAGAAAAAATGTGCAATCTGGCTAGTAGTAGCTTCAATGCTGAAACCCATTAAATTCTGCTTGCAGCTTTAATCAGGAGTCCTACTATTTTTGTTAGGATTTTATTATTATTATTCCTTTTTTTGGACGCATATTCCCATGAGATGGCATACACTAAAGACACGCCACTTTGCCCATAGGTGCATACCGTCTGCAGAATTAATCTGTTAGACCAAGGGTTCTTAAACTTTTTCACTCGCAACCCCCAAAAACAAATGTTTAAAATATTGCGACCCCCGCACATGCACATAAGGCCTCACACTACGCAATACACTTGTAGACATGTTCAGTAGATCATATTAAGATTACTAATAAAAGAACCCTTATCAACTATTACATATTAATGACCTGTTCTCTCAGGTATGTTTATTGATTGATAAGTGAAGTCTGAGCAACTTACTCATTTAATGAGATGGGTGGGCCTGCTTTTTGGATCACAATCTCCACATTGAGACGTGATGCGTATTTGTTTTAAATATACAGCTCCGGAAAAAATTAAGAGACCTCAGCAACTTTTTCTTTCCTTTCCAAAAAAGTTGAAAAGGAAAGTTTTGAGTGAGGAACAGAGGCGTTCAATTTGCAGTGGTCTCTTAATTTTAACCCTTCTGTTCCTCACTCAAAACCTTCCGTTTAGACTTTTTTGGAAGGGTAAGAAAAAGGTGCAGTGGTCTCTTAATTTTTACCGGAGCTGTATGTCAATGTGGAAAATGTTGCCTCACATAAGTAGGTTGATCCAAATGGAATCAGTACAAACATTGCCTTTAAAACATTGCCTTTCAGTGGCAAACATTACCTTTAAGGTCTGATCACTGGACAGCTCCATCAGTGCGTCCTTCAGGTTAGATGACAGGTGATCCTCAGTTGCTGTGAACGGTTGTCGTATCCAATCATATTGTTGTGGAGTTGTTTCATTTGGGAAGTACTTCATAAAGTGATCCAGGAGGCCTTGGAAATGTGAAGTGATAATTTCCGTCATGTTATTGAGATCCAGTTCCTTGTCCTCCACAAATTCTTCCAGCTTGGGAAACATTATGACATTGTCACCTTTAGCTTGCACAGCCCATCTCTCCAACTTTTTTGTGAATGCATCGGTTTCATCAGACAACGACAATAGACCTATGTTTGTATTTGTGACTTGTAGTGATGAGTTAAGTACATTAAGTTTGTCGAATATACACAAGATTTATCAACATGAAAGGTGCAAATGTCTTTTCAGTTTCACTGGCTTTAAACTTTCATGTGCAATAACCTCTGAGCAAAGAACGCATTGGGGATGATACACGTCGTTAATGGTAAAGCAAGTGAATCCAAACTATGAATTCCTTTTGATATTTTGACATTTGAATGGCTTTTCAGGCTGGAGGGCCTTACCCTTGCATTTCTCACTTCCTGTAGGCTTATTTTCATTGGAAGTTGACTGCTTTTCTGAAAGGAAGCTTTCATCAGCTTTTTCTGAGAGGCTGTTGTCATCTCTTTTGTAGAGCTACGGATAAGCCACCGATCCATGTTGGCAATGTTTGTTTGCTATATTTGTTTCGTGACGACAACGTAAATGTAAAAATGTTATTATTTTACATATTAGCACTTTTCATTAGCACATATTAGCACTTTTTAATTCAAATGTATTTATTCTAGAAATAATCTTGCAAACCCCCAAAATCATCTGGCGACACCCAGAGGGGTCACAACCCCCACTTTAAGAACCACTGTATTAGACTCTGGGTCCAACTGAACCCTAGGTGGCGCTATAATAAGCAATGTATGTCGCTCCAAAAGCTACACAGGCATATCCAACCCATATAACCTAGAGGTCTGAAATTCGGTCCACAGGTCCCTCTTCCCCACAGGTCCCTCTTCAGGTTCCTCTTCACCAAAAACCCATTAAGTCAGCCATCTTGTATTTTTCGCCATTTTGAATTTTGTCTAAAACACTAAAAAGTAGAGCTCTGCACCGATCTTCACGCTGCTCGGTATATATCATCATGGGACAAGTATCTAAAGTTTCGATATAAGGACTGTGGATATTTTTAAAAGAATGGCTGAAATGAGCCAATGAAAATTACTGTGGGCGTTGTCTCAATTCAAATGCTCATTAATGTAAGATGGTGAGGCCTACTGGTGAGGCCTCCACAAAGTTTCAAGCTGATCGCCTAATGGTGGTGCTATCATCAACAAATACATGGGGCTCTATAGGAAATTAATGGAAGTCAATGGGGAATGAATGGGAGTCAATGGTGATTCAATAGGAGTCTACGGGGAATGCGTAGAAGTCAATGGGGAATGCATGGAGGTCGATGGGGAATGAATGGGAGTCAATGGGGAATCAATGGGAGACTATGGGGAACACATAGAAGTTAATGGGGAATGAATGGGGGGCAATTGGGAATTAATTGGGGTCTATGGGGAATGCATGAAAGTCAATGGGGAATCAGTGGAGGTCAAAGGGGAATGAATGGGAGTCAATGGGAGACTATGGGGAACACATAGAAGTTAATAGGGAATGAATGGGGGGCAATAGGAAACATGGGAGTCAGTGGGGAAAGAATGGGAGTTATTGGAGATTGAATGATAATGAATTAAGAATAAATGTGTTCCATGGTGGTCCTGGAAGAAAAGGACCCCACCATTTCTGCTTGGATGTATTTATTATTATTATTAGGGCTTTGGCAAGAATAGGCGCTGAAGCCCTATTGTGTTTTTAATGTTCATTATTATTATTATTTTTATTGCTGCAGCAAGCAAAGGCGCTCACGTATGCTCAATTTTAGTTTAATGACATTCAAACGTTAAAAGGTTTATACTTTCTGGTGCATTGCATTTCTCCAAAATATTTCCATATCTCACCAGAGAAGGAAAATGTAGTTTCTTAATAGGCAAATTCACCCTATTCAAACCACAATGTGGTGATTAACAATTAAAACAATCCTTCGCATAAGCTTCCCCTCTGGAAGTGAGGGAGACCTGTGTCGACCGAAGAAACGGAAGAGACAGGTAGCTAGCTACAATTCAAACAAAACTGCTTACACGGATCTGGTTTAATATCTCTATTCAAATGGACATATTCTACTAATGTAAGTAACCTATTTGCAAACAGTTACAGTGATGTTACCTTCGGGGGTATTCAGGGCTATTCCATCAAGACAGATAAAGGAACATCCAGGCTTATTTCGATAAGTTTTGCTAATTTAAGTGTGAGTTCCCTTCCATTACTGTGGCTTATAGGAGTCCCTGCTCAGTAACCAAGTTTACTTATACCGCTGAACTAACCTGCTCCCTCGCAGGCTAACTATCAAGCTTAATTTAGCTGTGTTTCAAAGAATTTCCAACAGGCGGAAACAGAATCCCAAAAGACCATTCCATGTCTTTTCGCGCTCGCATCACTTTTGTCATGTCTGTGTTCGGAAACGTAAGTTCAGACTTTTTTCTCTTAGTGTGACCAACCATGAATTTATGTGTTTAATTTAGTTCCAAAGAACATATTAATAAAAATAAACAAATTAAGAAAATGATGTCTTTCACTGAAGAAAATTACCACTTTCACTGTTTCAAAAAGCCAATAGGTTAATTGACATAGACTATAAAAGCAGTGGTATTGGGGAACGTTAACTAATTACAGTTACTAGTTACAGTTCCCATAAAGTAACTAGTTACGTTACTTAGTTTCTTGCTGTAAAAAATAAGGCATTAAGTTACTTAGTTACTTTAAGTAACTTTAAGTCATTTGATTATATATTCATGTGTTGGTCACTTACGCCCAAAAGGCACAGATTTAATGTGACCTTGTATAATTACGTAGTCAGGGTATTGCGTAGCCAGTGTCACTCAACAGCATATAACATTAGCCTATCAATCATTATACAGCTAGTGACCAATCCTATGGTCTCAAGTAATCATATACCATAATGCCAAATAATATTTGCATTTACATCTTTAATCAAGAATCTCTTAAATCAATAAATTATTTTGTATTGCAAGTGCCTCCACATTTTCAGGCCAGGCGTATTTAACTGCCTATATGATTTCAATACTAGATAGATCCATTGCAGTGAACAATAAAGAACAAAAATAACAGCTGTAGCCTGGTACACTGATAAACATACTGTACTTTCTGAAAAAGGAAACTGCAATTTGAAATCTCTTTGCAATAATGTGCATAATCCATTAATGTTTCATGACTTTATTCAGAGGTGAATAATTACTAAATCTGTTTTTGAAATGATTCAAAAAAATCGTGTTCAGAAACAGAACATTTATTTAGATATTAATTTACTATAAACTATAGTTGACAAAAGAAAATGTATGCCTTCTTATATAAATGACAACTATTAAACCACTATTAACACCTCCCATATACAAATACAATGTGGGCTACATAACATTTATTAACCGAATGAAAGCGTACTCTTATGAATCCCAAACAAGCCCCGCTGTCCTATTACCTTTATTTAAGTGCCCTCTTTAATCTGTTGTTAATATAGCACCTGAAGTGGCAGCCACGTGTTCATTCGGATTAAACAATCGTTTGCTTGGAAATAATGGAGGATGATTTGGGATCAACTTTAGTTGTCCAACAGAGGATGATTTCTGATCGAACTTTGGTTGTCCAGCAGGCAAGTTGATCCCAGCAAAACATAACAGTACAGTGATTGGTTATACTGTATGCAAGGGTAATAATGATGTAGTCGAAATAGTGAACTGCTTCCCAAGTCAGAATCACGAAACTCACCTGAGCTCAGCCTTCCGCTGCACAAATCGCTAGTCAATGCTACATATCATTTTGAAATGAATGGGAGCTGTGCGAGTGGCTTTGGTATGTGTATCTAGACCTGTATCTGGCCGAGCTGGTGATGCCATCTTTGCGTCCTTTGTTGCCACTTGCTACTAGAGAAAAGTAATGCTACGTAGGTTGTGTGAGGGAAATTAAGTAATGTGTTATATATTTGAAAAAATATCTAGTAAGGTATTACTTAAATTAAATAACTAACGTGTTACGTTACTCGTTACCTTTAAATAGTAGTCTGACTACTGTAACCCCAACACTGATAAGTAGTCCATCTGAAGACCAGCCAGTTACAACCAACTATGGCATGTCCACTCCTCAACAACCTTGTGCATGAGTGCTCAGATTCCACACAGTGTTTACACCACCAGCCGCAAGGGTCTTCAGAGACAGAAGTTCTCACCTGGGTTTCCCTGTTGAATATCTGTGAGAGAGGTACAGGTTCAGTAGGCCCAGCATAGTTTACCTATGCATTCTGCTGGAACCACACATAAGGAAGCACACTCACCGTAGCCAAGCCTTGGGATTGTAGAACTAACTAGATACTTGGCCCCTTAATTACTTGTATGTCAATTCATAAGAAACCCAGCTTTACTACAGTCTGACGTTACAGTACTTATCCTTATTGACAACACATTTTCAAGAACGTGTGGTTCTGCACATACTGCATGAGCGGAGGCAAATAATAATGATATCTTTATTTGTATAGCGCTTCTCTAGCATGAAGCTTCACACAGCAGTTAAACAGCAAAAGTAGATAATAAGATCAGAATCAGAAGGAGCTTTATTGCCAAGTAAGTTTCACAACAAACAAGGAATTTGTTCTGGCTCGTTAGTACAACAATTTATACAGAAGAAATAAAAACAAAAACAGACTGAGCATAAAAATAGTAGATAGTAAATAGTAATAAATTACAAAAAATAAGTAACCTGCAAGATTTGTCCACTTGAGGGTTGTGTGTATATGGGGAGCGGGCTATAGTCAGTTTGGTTCCGGGGGCATGTTCATGAGGCCTCCTGCTGTAGGAAAGAAACTGTTCTTGTGGCGAGAGGTTTTGGTCCTGATAGACCTCAACCTACTGCCAGAGGGGAGAGTTCTGTATATTCAATTTTCAGGCTGCTCGTCTCCACGTCCTCGAAGTGTATAGGTCAGGTAGAGATGGCAGATTGCAGCCGATAACCCTCTCTGCATCCTGCCCCTGTCCTTGGCAGTGGCTGCAGCGTACCAGGCGGTGATGAAGGAGGTCAGGATGGACTCTGATGGCAGTGTAGAAGTGCACCATCATAGTCTTTGGCAGGTTGAACCTTTTCAGCTGCCGCAGGAAGTACATCCTCTAATGTGCTTTCTTTGTAATAGAGGTGATGTTCAGCTCCCACTTGAGATCCTGGGCAATGGTGGTGCCCAGGAAGTGAAAGGATTCCACAGAGCTGACTGGGGATCCACCCAGGGCGATGGGGGGAAGGGCAGCTGGGCTTCTCATGAAGTCCACTGTCTTTAGGGCGTTGAGCTCCAAGTTGTTCTGACTGCACCAGGACACCAGATGGTCAATCTCCCACCTGTAGGCGGACTCATCTCCATCGGAAATAAGTCAGATGAGGGTGGTGTCATCTGCAAACTTCAGGAGCTTGACAGAGTGGTGACTGGAGGTGCAGCTGTTGGTGTACAGGGAGAAGAGTAGGGGGGACAGGACGCAGCCTTGAGGGGAGCCGGAGCTGATGGTCAGGAGGTCAGACAAGGGCTTCTCCAGCCTCACGTGCTGCCTCCTATTGGACAGGAAGGCTGTGATCCACCTGCATGTGGACTCGGGCACTCCCAGTTGGGAAAGCTTGTCTTGGAGCAAAGCGGGAATTATGATTTTGAATGCAGAACTGAAGTCCACAAACAGGATTCTGTCGCAGAGATGCGGTATCGCAGAAAGGGAACAGAGTGCTGGAAGAAAAGGCACTTCTCAGCTTTGACTTATAAGTCATGCTTCAGCAGCTTTTCAAGCACCCGACGGACCAGAGCGACATGCTGATCGCGTGTGGCTGTGTACACCAAGATGTCGTCAATGTACACTATGACACCATGACCCAACATGTCCCTGAAGATCTCGTTCACGAATGCCTGGAAAACTGATAGAGCATTCGTAAGACTATACGGCATGACCAGGTATTCATAGTGGCCAGTCGTAGTGCTGAATGCTGTCTTATGCTCGTCTCCCTCTCGGATACGCACGAGATTGTAGATACTCCAGAGATCCAGTTTTGTAAAGAAGCACGCACCATGCATAGATTCTACTACTGAGGAAATGAAAGGAAAGGAAAAAAAAGTGGTCGATGAGTGCGCGTTCATTCCATCCGGACCTCGCGGCCAGGGTGCGGAACTCTAGAGCGAACTCCCTCGCCATCCAGGTGCCCTTTCGGAGGTGGAAAAGGCATTCACCCGTGTCCCTGCCCTTTGGTGATGGTCAAAAACTGAGCAAAACAGCTGGGTGAACGCCTCGTAGTCCTTGATGATGGGGTTGTTGTCCCTCTAGGTGGCTTTAGCCCACTCCAGAGCCCAACCGGAGAGGCAGATAATGAGGGCCGAGACTTTCTCACGCCCCGTCGCCGAGGGAGCTGTGGTTGAGAAATAGAGGCTCAGCTGGAGCAGAAACCCCTGGCAACGGGACACGGCCCCGTCGTACACTTGTGGTAGGGAGAGACGAAGTGCTCCAGGTGGTCCTCCAGGGGCCAGGTCAGGCGGCAAGGGTGCGGTGGTTATGCTTGGGAATGGCTCCTCACTGCTTTGGGTCTGGTCGAGGCAGCTGACAACATGTAGGACCTGATCCATCACGGTCCTGATTCTCTCCAGCATTTCTCCATGTTCCTTAACGCGTTCAATTACACTGGAGAGCTCGGGTCTATGTGCTGACTCCATTCTTTCGGTGGGTTATTTTATCACATTCTATCTGCTGGAAGTAGGAGTCAGGTGCAGGGAGTTGCTTGCTTGTGTTTTATTCAGAGGATAAGCAAGCGTAAGAAGGTGCCTCAGCAGGCACACACTAACAATGGGCAACAGTAAACTCAGTAAAATAATAAACGTGCCCAACAGGGCCGTAGAGCAGGGTCTGGCAGTGTTACACAAATGTTGTGTACACACAGTTTGCATACCTTGGCAGAAATTGTGAAATTTTGGCATTGATTTTGAAAATATGACTGATCATGCAAAAAAACTGTCTTTTATTTAAGGACAGTGATCATATGAAGCCATTTATTATCAGATAGTTGTTTGGCTCCTGTTTAAATCATAATGATAACAGAAATCACCCAAATGGCCCTGATCAAAACCCTTGAACGTTTGGTCTTATTACAGACACACAAGGTGACACACACAGCTGAAAATGGCAATTAAAGGGGAATTTCCCACACCGGAGGCTTTTTAAATTGCAATTAGTGTCTGTGTATAAATAGTCAGTGAGTTTGTTAGTTCTCACGAGGATGCATTGAGCAGGCTAGATACTGAGCCATAGGGAGCAGAAAAGAACTGTCAAAAGACCTGCGTAATAAGGTAATGGAACTTTATAAAGATGGAAAAGGATATAAAAAGATATCCAAAGCCTTGAAAATGCCAGTCAGTACTGTTCAATCACTTACTAAGAAGTGGAAAATTCAAGGATCTCTTGATACCAAGCCAAGGTCAGGTAGACCAAAAAAGATTTCAGCCAAAACTGACAGAAGAATTGTTCAGGATACAAAGAAAAACCCACAGGTAACCTCAGGAGAAATACAGGCTGCTCTAGAAAAAGTCGGTGTGGTTGTTTCAAGGAGCACAATACGACGATACTTGAACAAAAATGAGCTGCATGATCGAGTTGCCAGAAAATAAGACTTTACTGCGCCAATGGCCTGGTTACAATATGCCCAACAACACCTTGACACGCCTCACAGCTTCTGGCACACTGGTATTTGGAGTGACGAGACCAAAATAGAGCTTTATGGTCACAACCAAAAGCACTATGTTTGGAGAGGGGTCAACAAGGCCTATAGTGAGTAGAATACTATCTCCACTGTGAAGCATGGTGATGGCTCACTGATGTTTTTGGGGGTGTATGAGCTCTAAAGGCATGGGGAATCTTGTGAAAATTGATGGCAAGATGAATGCAGCATGTTATCAGAAAATACTGGCAGACAATTTGCCTGCCAGTGACCCTAAGCACAAGGTCAATTTGACCCTCCAATGGTTACAGCAGAAAAAGGTGAAGGTTCTGCAGTGGCCATCACAATCTCCTGACCTTAATATCATCGAGCCACTCTGGGGAGATCTCAAACGTGCGACTCATGCAAGACGACCAAAGACTTTGCATGACCTAGAGGCATTTCGCCAAGACGAATGGGCAGGTATACCACCTGCAAGAATTCGGAGCCTCATAGACAACTATTACAAAAGACTGCACGCTGTCATTGATGCTAAAGGGGGCAATACACAGTATTAAGAACTAAGGGTATGCACACTTTTGAAAAGGGGTCAGTTCATTTTTTTAATTTGTTGCCATGTTGTGTTTTATGATTGTGCGATTCTGTTATGACCTACAGTTGAATGTGAATCCCATAAGAAATAAAAGACGTGTTTTGCCTGCTCACTCATGTTTTCTTTACAAATGGTACATGTACTCTGCATGCACAATTATTAGGCAAATCGTATTCCTCAAGATTTATTTTATTGTTGAAAAAACACAATGCTCTCAGTCAATCCAAAATATCATTGAACCTCAAACCTAAATGTTTAACAAAGGAAAAATTAGTTTTGATCTTTCTCAGGGGAATACATAAGTGTGCATAATTATTACGCAACAATTAGTTTGCAGAATTATTTGGCAACTAAATTACAACCATAATTTCTCCAACTCACTTGTTTATTCTCAATTTTTAGAGTAAGTGCAACAAATAAGTAACACAAAATGAAAATTAAATAGCATTTCTGGCCTTTCAAAAATATTCAGTGACCGATATAGCCACCCTTCTTTTCAATAACTGCCATGAGCCTTCCATCCATGCAGTCTGTCAGTTTCTTGATCTGTTTTCGCTGAAGCAGCAACCACAGCCTCCCAAATGCTGTTCAAAGAGGTGTATTGTCTTCCCTGACTGTAAATCTCACGTTTGAGTAGGGTCCACAAGTTCTCAATAGGATTTAAGTCAGGTAAGGAAGGGGGCCAGGTCATTATTCGGGCATCTTTGAGGCCCTTGCTTGCTAGCCAAGCAGTGGAGTACTTGGATGCATGTGATGGAGCATTGTCCTGCATAAAGAACATGGCCTTCTTGAATGCTGAGGACTTCTTCCTGTACCACCGCTTGAAGAAAGTATCTTCCAGAAACTGGCAGTAGGTATGGGAGTTGAGTTTCAGTCCATCTTCAACCCGAAAAGGTCCAAAAGGTACCTCAACCTTAATGATAGCAGCCCATACCAGTACCCTTCCTCCACCTTGCTGGTGCCTGACTCGAAGTGGTGCCCTGTGTCCATTAGTGATGGCCACTGGCCCATTCATCTGGTCCAACAAGAGTCACTCTCATTTCATCTGTCCATAAAATCTGTCTTCAGGTATTTATTTGCCCAATCTATGCGCTTCAACGTGTGAATCTTATTCAGTGGTGGTCTTCTTTCAGCCTTCTTGACCTTGGCCATGTCTCTGAGCACTTGACACCTTGTACTTCTGGACACTCCAGGTAGGTTGCAGTTCTGGAATATCGTGGCACTGGAGGATAATGAGTTCCTGGTAGCTTCACATTTAATTCTTCTCAGGTCTTTTGCAGTTAATTTGCGTCTTTTCTTCTCCATGCATTTTTTGCACCCCAGTTGAATATTTGCAACAAAACGTTTGAGTGTCTGGTGGTCAAGCCTCAATAGTTTAGCTATTTCAAGACTGTTGCATCCATCTAAAAAGGCATTTTACAATTTATGACTTTTCAGTATCAGTTAAATCTCTTTTTTGGCCCATTTTACCTAAGGTCATGAAGCTGCCTAATAATTATGCGCACCTTGATATAAGGTGTTATTCACTGTTGCCACACCCTCCCTCATTACACAAATACATATCACCTGGAAATGATTCAATCCAATGAGCATTCAAGTTTATATAGTTTGGAGTTGGAAAATGTGCTTAGAAATAATAATACGATCAGAACACTCACTTGCCTAATAATTGTGCATGCAGTGTATTACTAATTCTCCAAGGGTATGCAAACTTTTGAGCACAACTGTACATATACCTGAACTAATGAACACAACACAAAACAGGTGCGCCTGTCAATTAGTGAAGGGGGAAGGGGCGGTGGCTTCAGAAAGCCGGTGACGCCGTACGCCAGAGCCCAGGCGCACCAGCAGGGGGAGCCACAGTCGTGACAGTGGTGGATACGGAGATGGTTCTTCAAATTTGTGGTGTTAGCGCCACCTTCCTGGAGCAAATCCAGCAATTCGCCTACTCCAAATTATTGAGCCCACCTCCTTCATTTGGCTGAAAACCAAAATGGGCATTTGTGTTTGGCTTTGGAACTACCACTAAATCAATGTCGTTATCGATTGCTCTTCATAAAATGCAACCACAAAGCAATGACAGTTAGGCTACGTTTTCCTGCGTATCGTGACGTTTCACCTCTCGCTCTGCTGCAAATATTATAGCTTAGTTATTTTAAATAGCCTTCCTTACATAGCAAAATGCGTTTCAATTTCTAATATGCAATGGAACAGCATATATTTATAGCCATACATTTTAATGCATATTATCTCATTAGGAAATATGGTTGGAAATGGCAAAATTCGACTTACAGTATTAGTCAAAATATTTTACATATATTTTACAATATTTTACATGTTTTTTCCTTTGATTGATTAGAGTTGATGTGACAAATAAGCAAATGAGTTTCGGTAAATGATGTGCTCCTATAACTTTCTGATGAGCTGTCAAATGCTCTGACATCCTATGGAAACTGACTTAACTGTATTTGTTGAGGCATTTCTAATCCTTTATTCAGACTGGAATCATTGGAATCAAAATATTATGCAAAGAGATCATGTCTATAAAAATAATGGCGATCTGTCTCAAATTATTTAAATTAGGCAATTATGTAATAATTGCGACAGCCCAATAAAACACAAACTTTTGTTTGTGTTTTATTGCTGTTTAAATGTAGGATATTATATGAGTAGTAAATATAGGGTGGCTTTTGTCACTTTGCTGATTTATGACCCTGGTGGGCAGGACTTCCAGTTTGATTTGACAGGTGGGCAGGACTTCTGGTTTGGTGGGTGGGGCTTCCTGTGTGACGTATGGACTTCCTGTATGACGTGTGTCAGGACGGAACTTCCAGAATGATGTATGCATGTCCGGTGACTTTGTAATTCATGATTGCATTGTTGTGTTCATGTTTTATGTTTTACAACGGTTGATAAACACCCCAGACAAGTGTTATAACAGTAGTGAGATGTTTGATGCTTAACAAATGGGTCTGAGGGTTCTGGATTGTTAAATTGATGCTTAACAAATAGGTCTTAGGGTTCCGGAATGTTAAATTCCCAGGCAATTAATAGGCGTTATATCAGCGGCAAGATGTTTGATGTTTAACAAAAGGGTGCCAGGGTTCAGCAGTGCTAAATTCCCCAGCATTTTATGTTCCGATAAGTGCTACAACAGATGTCCTACAACCAGTGGGTGTTAACCTTTCATGTTTTACAATACGTGTGAGCATGGAGTTTTCCACAAGCACTGAAATTCGTGTGTGAGAGCATTTATTAAATCTTGCTTTTTTGTGTAAGATATAAAGGGGTCGGGACTTATGATTTTGGAGAGTTTCTGCCCATTTTTTTTTTTACATGAGATGGGCCTTACACTCCATGAAAAGGCCTGTTTCAGAAAATGTGAATACTAGTAAAAATCTTTGTAATGATGACAAGAAGTCGCGAGATAAAACAATTTTAACCAGTCTTAACAAGTCAGCTCTTGACATTTCTGGAAACTCCTCATACTTTGAACATGTAAATTAGTTCTTAACACTTGCCTTTTGTCCTCATTCTAATTTCAACAGTTTACACTCAGCAGGCAACCTAAAGTTAAAAAGCAGTATATAGTTTTGTACTTTTGGACAAAAAGTAGTATATAAATAGTTAATTGAGTGAAAATGGACCCAGTTATTTTAAAATGTTGTATACTTGTATATAGTATAATTTAAATCCAATAATTGTATCCATTTTAACACACTGAAATATATTTAGTACATCATATGGTTTTAAAATATTTTTAAAAGTGCAACAAAAGTAGTTCAAAAATAATATTTTTATTGTTTACAGGTGTGTGGCTGTTTACCATGACAACACAGGAAAAATAAAATAACAAAGGAGTCTTTGAATAAAAGCCTTTATAAAAAGGCTGGTTGAGGATTCAAATTCACAAGAAGTTTGATATTATATTGCAAAGTTCAAGAAACAATGTCAGCTGAACAATGGCAAGATCCTTGTTAGGATATAATAATGTAAACAAAATAACTTCCGCACCTAGTCTCCGTAACATGCAATAAGAGTTTAAGTACCGAAACGTTGTAATTAAATTCTTATTGCAAGTTACGCAGACTGTGTGCGGGAGTTCTTTTGTTTACTTGAATCGACCTTTGGTCTTCTCCAACGCACCGATCGATCTACAAGTGTGCAAACGTTTGGTTTCACAGTGGATATAATAATGTGAAAACCCTATCCAGATGCTCTCTATCTTCATTTGATATGACAAACAGCTTTTTACGGGGAAGGCATATAATATCAGAAGTAATTGCAAATGAAACACTGGTCAGTTGGTTATTCTCATACTTTTCAGTCTCTGTTGATTTCCTCTCTGCTTTTGTCTTAGCTTGTGTCCACAAACTTCTTTGCACTTTGTGCACACTGCTGCATTGGCCAGTTTCTCTGTTGGCGATCATCTGCCTTGCGCTTTGACATTATAGCGACTTGACTCAAGTCCGTCATTTGACTGGACTCAAGTCTGTTAGAGCAAATTACGTTTAAGGTGTTAAATAAATAAAAGAACGGAGATGACACACTTTTTCGATTATGGCTCAAAACTGGACGGTCTCAGCACAGACTAAATGTTTCGATAGCAATCAAATTAATGGAAGTAGGAGGGCGTAGTGATGGAAAACTAAATAACCCAATCTGGCGAAGAAAACCAGGAGTGAGGGCGTGACAATTTTCAATGACCAGTGAAATTAAGAGGATTGGAGTTCACTACAACCCCGCTTCTTTTTTGAACTCACGAGAACGTTTTACTTCGCAGTTGTGTTTTACTCATGGTTGTAATCAAAGTCTAACATTTCAGTAAAGCGTTGAGAATGCATTCCAGTAATTTCTATTCAACTCGCCAAGCTATGGAAATGGCTACTAAAAACGTGACAACAGTTCAAGGCAGTCCAAGTAATTTTGTTACTACAAATCAAGGTATGAGTCGACTAAGAGCTTACAGTATTAGCTAGCAGTACATTCGGTAATGAGTTGTTTTGTGTTACAGCTATCTAGCTTGCTGGGTACTGTTGTTACATACAGAAAACAATATTAAGCGCATTGTAACTAGATAACTAACCCTAGTAAAACATTATATAGAAATATTTATACACATACATTCCTAGCAAATTAACTAGACTATAGGCTCTTTTCACGTAATGTCAGACAACTTCCATTCTGCCGCGATGCGGGTTATGTTTACATCCGGTGTCACAGTGGAATGCTAACTGCCAGCAGCACATCATTATGGCTATTGAGTTCACCCAGTCCCTTTCACATCTGCCACCAATACGACTTAACGACGTAGAAGGACTTGCTGATAAGTGGTCCCTTACTTCAAGATCGAAGCTTGATAAAGGCTACAAGTTCTTCATTGAAGGTTACCTGTTTGATTATGACGGTATGTGTTCATCTTAATTTAGCTAACATTAGCCCTATGCTAGCGAAGGTTATAAGCTGACGAGTTTCTGTTTTTCAGATAAACAGTGTTTAGACTTTATTTTTGAGTAGTACAGACCGCAAACTCTTGTTGCAGCTTCTTTTTAATATTACTGCTGTTCGCTACAGAAACTCGACTGTAATGTCAGTAATGTATTAATGGCTAATGCTGCGCCCTTTCTCCCAATCACTGTATTGAAACAGTCTCAAGTGTAGTTAACGGTGAGGTGACAGTGAGAGGGCGATGTTACAGGTCCATGAGGAAAAATGAGGAGGCTCATTGGCTTCAAGTTTCTCAGATAAACAATTCTCTAACATTATGATAGCATAAGATAGTTAAGTTTTCTTTTTGTTATTTTTGCTGCGGTTGCAGAGATTTAATAAGAATGATTCCACAAAGTTCCATTGTGGATCAGTTTGTTTCTCAGTCTGAGGTCTGATTTTGTATCATTAAACTTTGAAAGACAAGTTCATACACAACGTAATTCTTAAAAAACCAAGGTGGGTTGTTTGACGACAATAAGACTGGGAAAGATTCTGTGATAACCCAAAATGTTCAAATTTTCCACAAGTGTTGGTAGATCCACTACTTTTCAAAGGTTTCAGAACAGCCAATTTTTCTTACTTAAAAAAAGAAATTGGGTTTTAAAAATTGTGTACAGTAGTTTATAATGAAATGCAGAAAAATGTTTTGTAAGTACATCACTCATTGTTATGTTTCTATGAACAGGTTACACTAGACTCTGCAGAGGTTCCTGTGGTACTCAATCATATGTCATGTTCTTGCTCTGCTGGGAAAGCACTATGTAATCACATAGTAGCACTTCTTTTTCAAAGTACTCACTATGTTACCATGGGCTTTAAGACAGTGCCATTGCCTCTGTCATGCACCAGCGCACTGCAGACCTGGCACTGGCCTAGGACACAGGTCAGATATTATTTATTACACAAGATGATGCAGAACTTTGTATTGATATAAGTTTGTATTGACTTTTGACAATTTATTGTTCATCATTATTATATCACAGGGAATTGCACCAGAGGCCACCAATTATATGGCGGTGTGTAAACCAGCAGCTAAGAAAAAAAGTGTCAGAGCTGGTGTGAAGTGCACACTGTACACAGCCTATGATGGTGAGTCTGAATGAGCTCCCGCCTGTACAAAGACTTTAATGCATTTCTAAAATAACACAAACATAAACGTGATTATTATTTGTTACTTTTTATATGGACATTCAGTGGATATTATTATATTTGTATTAGAAGCATGTACAGAGAGTTGATGAGTGTGGTTGTCTGTTTTAGTGTAAAGATAAGGTGACATTTTAATGAAAATCTAAATTTGACATATCTCACTTTCATGCCAGGGCCTATTCCGGATCCTCACATCATGGCCAGTGCTGAGAAACTGAAAGACATCCATCCACAACCAGGGATATGCACGGTCTTGAGGGCCTTAAATTTGGTGGACTCTAAATTTGGCCCTGTGCCATTTGGATCTGTGCTATCTTACCAGTGCCCTCCTGAAATAAGTAGAGACAATATTAAACACCCTG
Source organism: Esox masquinongy (assembly GCA_016801175.1). NCBI lineage: Eukaryota > Metazoa > Chordata > Actinopteri > Esociformes > Esocidae > Esox > Esox masquinongy. The sequence goes on from JACXGI010003802.1 coordinate 54,703, forward strand.
GTGCCAGTGAGTTTCCTCAGTTGCCTGTTGACGGTTACAGCTTTAAATTTCCAATTGATTTTGAGCCCAACTACAAGCAACAATGCCACTTGGACAGCCTGATTGTGTCACAGGAGATCTCTGCTGCTATTGAAGCAGAAACACGAATGCAGTCAGAATGCCAGCTGTGGAGCCAGGTACGCAAACCCCGACTGACAAACAGCAGATTCCGTGAAATATGCCATGTTCAAGGGGAGTTGTCTGCCAAGGCTTTGGCAACCTGCATTCTGAGAGGAACTCCTCAGACGGTTGCTATGAGAAGAGGGTTGGATCTGGAACCTGAGATACTGAGGCAATATTCAGATTTTTGTGATGTCTCTCTGAAACAATGCGGGGTCATCATCCACCCTGATTCACCTCACCTTGCAGCCAGCCCGGATGCTAAAGTCTTCTGCCCAACAGAAGCACCACCATTTGGGCTTGCTGAGGTTAAGAGTTGCGATGTTGAAAATGTAACCCAAGTTAAACACCTGATCACAGTTAAAGGCCAGGCCTGCCTTAAGAAGAGCCACAAATACTATTATCAGGTTCAAGGCCAACTGGCCTTAAGCGGACATCAGTGGGGTAACTTCATTACTGATACCCGCACTGACTTCACAGTTGAGAGAATCTTTAGAGATGAGGAGATTATCCACAGAATGCGACAGAAGCTTGATCATTTCTATTATAACATGTACATGGATGTCTTTTTAAGTTATAAAATATAAGGCAGAACTTTGTGTAAATAGTTCAAGGTAAATGTGGAAGGTGAACCTTTGACATTTTTTTCTTAAAATGCAAATGGACTTTATTGTGTTATATACTGTATATCTCCTATGTATTGAAATACACATTTTGAAAAGGATTGCGATGTTGGAAATGTTCTTACCAAAATCAAAAAGGATTGGAAGCAGTTGCTTGCAAACATACATTTAATATAGTTTCATCAGTGCCATGACATATAAGCACATACCAATGTTAATCGTTTTTTTTTTACAAAATATCACAACATTAGGTTCATTAATAGCCATGAAAAACTCATCACACTTAACAAAAAACATACAGTATAACATTGGATCCACTAAATTACCAACAAAGTTAATTAATATTTAAATTTTTTTGTACATACAATACAGTAATATAAAAGCACTTCTATTTACAGTCCATCTAGCTCACTCAGGAAATATGCAACTTAAAGTTGACAAAAACATCAGACTGGTTTGTCTCCTTTAATGTCAATTCCTTTGACCAGGAATCAATATTTATCTAGCTATCCTGCAGAACAGTATTGAAACAGGTGAGTTACTATACATTCATGAATAACTGCCTAACAAAGCATTAAGTAAACTTGTTACAGTACAGGCAGCAATGAAACGTTATCGGCACCTGGTACTAAAGTTGTTGCTAGCTAACGTTAGCCCACTTTCCTAAGGCAGTTTACAATTGTGAATTAACAATAATGTTAGCAAGTTACAAACCATTGCATATACGTAAACATTATTACTCTTAACTTTACTAATTTAACTTAAATGTACCTTTTGGAATTTCTTCAAGTAACTAGCTAGCTAGTTAGTAGTCAACAGTTGTATTTCGGTGAGAAGTCTCAGGTTATGGGGGTAAAATGGAAATGAAGTTAAACTGCTACGCAGAAAGGCGGAAGTTAGATGACGTCATTGTGAAAAGGGCCTATTGACTGTGTTTCTAACAGCTTGCTCAACGGAAGGCCCAGGGCCTGGTCTTCGTCAAGCATGACGAACTATATTATCTGTAAGTTGAACGTTTAACTACAGTACCTATGTTAGATTTGTGCGGTTTGTAATTTTATTACAATTTTTATCATTTGCTAATTGCCAGGATTTACCCCATTTTCATAGCGTGCGGTCGGGGACCAAACACAATATTGCTGGCGAGGATGAAAAGTATAGGTCGCATGAAAGGTGAATGTGAATTTATATTACTTTAAAAAAAATTTAAAATAGTCAAAAGAAATAAATCAGTAAGTGTTTGGTGGCTGCGTGAAATAGAACATTCATCATGCAAATGTATTAAACAAGATTAGTCTTAGGTTGTGGGCTTTGGGGAGGAATCATTTGGCAGGAATAACACTACAATGAACACTACCTAGTTATATAAATTGGTTAACACCTTGTTTTTGAGTTTAACTTGATTAATAACTTGTTAATTACCATTTATCTATAGACACGTTTTTTTGTTAAGCGTAGAAGGGGCATGGCAAAAAGATTTTCACATTTATTGCTTTACTGCATTGGTTTACTGCAAGTATGTACATCATCTGCGATAGATGGCTCCAACACTGTACTGAAAAAGGAATGTTTTGTCTTTCATATCTCAGGTAGAACAGTCGACACAACACTGGTGTGCTGGGATTAGTGGTAAATCAGATTAGTTTAAAATGTACTTTGAAGGTAAGAAATAGCCTGACTGCAAACTCTAACACTGAATGAAGGATTATAAACCATATTATAATTGCTAAAACACCACACTTGGCTTCTCAGATGCAGCTGCAAGCCGATACTGGACACAGGGAGAAACATTATTCATGGACAACCTGGATAATGCAGCAAAGAGGGACATCAAACAGCGGACACGGCACCGCAAGCGACAGGTTTATTTATAAATGTGTAGAAAGAAAAAACACGTTTTCAGAACGTTTGTTTTATATTTGATTGGATGTGATGACTCATTTCTCTTTCAAAATAAATAAATTAAGGCCACATCTAAAATGGGTGTATATCCCTTATTATATGAAGGAAAAACAGCGACAAATTTTTGCACACCTGGATTTACTTTTGTAGTTGTATAAAACATGCATAGTATAACTAACATCTGTGGAGCATCCTCAGACGGAAGGTGGAGGAGCGCAAGGTCTCTAACATCCACCAGCTCCGTGATGTCGTCATGGAGGAGTGGAAGAGGACCCAAGTGGCAACCTGTGAAGCTCTGGTGAACTCCATGCCCAAGAGGGTTAAGGCAGTGCTGGAAAATGATGGTGGCCACACAAAATATTGACACTTTGGGCCCAATTTGGACATTTTCACTTAGGGGTGTACTCACTTTTGTTGCCAGCGGTTTAGACATTAATGGCTGTGTTGAGTTATTTTGAGGGGACAGTTAATTTACACTGTTATACAAGCTGTACACTCACTACTTTACATTGTAGCAAAGTGTCATCTCTTCAGTGTTGTCACATGAAAAGATATACTCAAATATTTACAAAAATGTGAGGGGTGTACTCACTTTTGTGAGATACTGTATACTTCCCTTGCGCATACATATATACTTCACTTGCATATACATGCATTCTTCACTCGCATATACATATACTTCTCTTGCGCATACATCTATACTTCAATTGCACATACATATATACTTTACTTGCACATATGAATTCACAACTGGAAGTTGCTACCACAAGGTGGCACACTAACCGCCAATAAAAAACAGGTGGAGTAATGGCGTTAAACAATGCGGCTCAGGTTGAAGCAGTGTCTTTGCTTCAAAATATACTTCAGACTCCGTCTGTGATTAATGCTATTGCCACAGCTGTGCTGCTGCTGCTCGGTGGTTGCATGGTGTGCTGTGGTCAAAATAACCCGCTTAATTCGCGTTCGACATTTGGATAAACAGCGCTTGCTGTGCGACTGACGTTGCTGTTATTTTCCACAGCTGTGGCGATAGCATTAATCACAGACTGAGTCTGAAGTATATTTTGAAGCAAAGACACTGCTTCGACCTGAGCCGCATTGTTTAACGCCATAACGCCATTACTGTCTCAACCACTTGCTTTATGTTATTGGCGGTTTGTGTGCCACCTTGTGGTAGCAACTTCCAGTTGTGAATTCATATGTGCAAGTAAAGTATACAGGTGCTGGTCATATAATTAGAATATCATCAAAAAGTTGATTTATTTCAGTAATTCCATTCAAAAAGTGAAACTTGTATAATGTATACATTCATTCCACACAGACTGATATATTTCAAGTGTTTATTCCTTTTAATTTT
>JACXGI010003803.1:0-11881 GCA_016801175.1 Esox masquinongy
AAGTAATACATTTTTTTCTCAAAAACATAGGTGTCCACCTCTGAAGGATTATAAAATGTAACAAAATTAAATATGCATTGATATTTAACATTTTAGCATATGTCAGTATTGAGGAACTGTGTCCAGGCTGAAACCTGCCCATAAATGGATCTTCTAGCAAAGAGAAATGTCGTTGAACACACATCCACAAAAACATCAATCGACCACAACCTTTTGCACTTGACATCAGTCTCTGGACTTAAATCCAATTCCAGCTGGTGTTGTTAATCTCATACAGATTTTTTGTTAATCTTCATCAAGGGTGACAACTTTGGAAGTGACATCTTATGTGTATATGTATGTGTTTGTGTGTATGTATGAAGAGTGCCTTGCTAAATTACTCAGATCTCTGACCAATTCACTCATGATATTCAATAACAGAGGGGCAAAGAAAAACTCGTATCTCAGACTGGCCAATAAAAAGAAAAAAGATTAAAATGGGCAATAGAACACAGACAATGGACAGAGGAAGAACTCTGCCTTAGAAGACCAGCATCCCGGAGTCGCCCCTTCGGTGTTGACGTTGAGACTGGTGTTTTGCGGGTACTATTTAATGGAGCTGCCAATTGAGGAACTGTGAGGCATCTATTTGTATTTGGCCTCTAACGTATTTGGCCTCTTGCTTAGTTGGGCACTGGGGCCTCCCACTCCTCTTTCTATTCTGGTTAGAGCCAGTTTGCACTGTTCTGGGAGTACTACACATCGTTTGTAAGATCTTCAATTGCTTGACAATTTCTCACATGTAATAGCCTTCATTTCTCAGAACAAGAACAGACAGACGAGTTTCAGAAAAAAAATCTTTGTTTCTGGCCATTTAGAGCTTGTAATTGAACACACAAACTCTGATGCTGAAGATACTGAACTAGTCTACAGAAGGCCAGTTTTCAGCGGTGCTAACATAATTGCAAAAAGGGTTTTCTAATGATCAATTACACTTTAAAAATGCTAAACTTGGATTAGCAAACACAACATGCCATTGGAACACAGGAGTGATGGCTGCTGATAATGGACCTCTGTACACCTAAGTAGATATTCCATTAAAGATGAGCCTTTTCCAGCTACATTAGTCATTTACAACAGTAATAATGTCTACACTGTATTTCTGATCAATTTGATGCTACTTTAATGAACAAAAATTTGCTTTTTATTCAAAAACGAGGACATTTCTAAGTGACCCCTAACTTTTGAACGGGAGTGTATGTTACTTGCATAAGGAACTCCTGTGCAATGGAAGCTGCCAGTTTGTACACATATTAAAATCCCCTAACAAAGACACAGTGACTTTACCATTGGCCTCCTCCTGTCAACCATTAAAATTGCTACCACCATTTTCTGGCTAAAAACTCTGATGGCAATTCCATCAATTAGAACTGTTTAGGAAGTAAGTATAGAGACAAAATTCTCTTGGCACAATTAAAAGTTTATTTGCAAATGAGAAGTGTCATAGCCTACAGAATAAACCATAAGGCATCTCTAAATATTGAACAGAAAAAAAATGTAAATGCACCATTTGTTATTCAATAATATTAGACATTTGGTCAGAGGTCTGAATGCTTTTGTACAAAAATGTATGTAGATGTACAGTTGTGCTCATAAGTTTGCATACCCTGGCAGAAATTGTGAAATTTTGGCATTGATTTTAAAAATATGACTTCTTTACAAATGGTACATATATTATCAATTCTCCAAGGGTATGCAAACTTTTGAGCACAACTGTATGTTGCTCTGGATGTGTGTCTGTGAAATCATTTACACATAAATGCCTTATAACAGGTTACATACATTCTTGAAAGATGGTGGTCATTTACTGAACTTTGAAAGTTTCCAGTGAAACACCTCCCTTTGAAACCTTAGTTGCAGGGCCATTATAACCACCTAGAAATTAATTGGTTTTATGATATCCCCAAATCAACTCTTCTATCATGTTTTTAAAATGCTGAGTAGCAACATGGCTAAAGGCCAGTGTAATTACCACACAGCAGGGGCAAGAAATGAATCAACCAAATGATCAAAGAATGAGGGTCCACAGCTAAAACCACAACAAAATATGGAGTAGAGTTCCATCTAATATAAGTGAGCTGCATGTCCACTACAAACGTGAAAGAATTCAGAAATAGGGGCGTATGTCGCATGTCACAAACGTCTGTCCTGAAAAGTAGTAAGAATAAAAACATGTTCTGGAACCTTTTGTTTTTTTTGCAGAAATGCCTTCTTGAAGATGTGAACTTTCATGTGACAAAATATGTGAAGTGTAAATATGAATTAAATTTGTGAAGTGTAAATATGTGAAGTGTAAATATGATATGTGAAGTGTAAATATTAATTAAATTTAAAACGCAAACACTTGTTTAACCAGCGGAAAATACAGGACTTTTCCTGATAGACATAATTGGCTGAGATAATAAAGTGGATGGACATGCTGACATACTGAGTTATGATTGATCTGCCAAGTCACCGGTTTCTGTCATATCATATCACCCATACTTGTTCAGTAGAATTGCAACCCCAGGTTTTTCAAAAGCGTACAAATGTGATCGCGTTGCTACAGCTGTGAACCACAACGCTGCCCTGAATTTAGCTGGCGTCATCAACAAATCTGAGTGGGAACAAGTTGTGAGATACTACTTTCTGTAGGACAATGATGCCATGACTCAGAAGATGAATCAGACGACGATGAGGAAATCCCAGACTTGGATACTGTTCAAAATGTTCAGACAAAATTGAGGCATTTCATTGCAGTGCCAATTGTTGAAAAGAAAATGCTGGCTTGTCTTGTATAAAACAACTGTCCATGGATTACATTTACAAGGAAAGGACAATCTATGATAGAGACAATGAAAGATGCAAAAATTCTTGGAGTATTGAATGCCTTGAGTGTGAACGGTAGTGATAAGACACAGCTTTGTAAACAAGGTCACCTGACTAAACGCAAACAACGAAGGACTTCGTATGTAATCAGAGGATATAATTTCAGTCTGCTGCTGAACATTCCTACATGTATACAGGTAAGTCTAATGTTTGATACCTAGCTACAGACAATTCTTATATCTCTTTTCAAAAAGTTGTCAGAAAGTTGTTTGCATTGCTAGTTAGCAAGGTATAGCAACTGCCGTTGCTGTTAACGTTAGCTTGCCATGTAACATTAACTAACATTTCCTGGTTTCTAGCTTGATCTTTAGATTGCTAGCTTTACCTGATGATGAGCTATAATGTTAGTTAATAATACTGTAATATTTCATGTATGGTGGCTTTATTTGTTCATTTATTTGGTTTGATACAAATGAATGTATCAAACCATTAGAGACCAACCAGACCTGTATAGCACAAGGTCAGTGTCCCCTTTTGATTATACTTTAAGAGCTAGGTGGGGTTAAGACCTAAGAGGGTGTGAACTATGCCTAATGGGCACAAAGAAAGACCAGCTCTCTGGCAAGTGGGAAAATGTTGTAAGCCTTTTTTCTCAGAACTAGGTAGAGCAGATTATCAACTTTTAAAGCAACATATCTTCCCATAACTTTATATACCATTACATAGCGCTGAGACTGGACCTTTATAAAATGCAATAAAAAGCCAAACTCAAATTTTGTGATAGGACCCTGTTCCTGAATTCTGTCACAAACGTGTCAAAAGAAGCAATTGATCTTGGGAATTGAGAATGTATGTGTATGTTTTTTTTGCATTTAATTTCAAATTTGCTTTGGTGATGTTTGTTTGTTGACATCAAATGGGGATCGTCTGGGGGTCTTAAAGGCACAGTGTGGCTGGCTTCTCTCTGGTCTGACAACTGCTAAAGGAAAGACAGCCTAATGTGCCCAGAGCCACTGTTCCTTGAAGATCAGCAGTAGGGAGCGCTTTGATCTCCTCGCCCCTGTCTTTCAAGTTTCCACCTTGTGCAAAATGTGTCTTATCATTGAGAGGCAAGGAGAGAGAAAAATACCCTGTACGTAACTGCTTGGACAGCACATTTCTCACTATTCCCTTGAAGCCCCCTGCTAGTGAAGGTGTCACTACTCTTTCATGTGTTAGGCAACTGCTGGGGTGTCATCGCTGGGAAAAGGACAGTGTCAAAGTGAATGTTTACATCTTTAATGATAAACACAGTTCAGTCAAAAATGCAAACAGGTCACCTCATACATTCACCTTTAATATTTTACCTCACTCAGAGTGACTTAGCCACCACTGAAATCTCCAAAATGCTGAGTTGGTCCAATGTTGTGGCGTGGTGTCTCAAAAAGACTATGGGCCAGTTTCACAGACACAGATTAAGCCTAGTCTAGGACTAAAAAACAAGCTCAATGGAGTTTTCGTTTCAACTAGACTGTTTAGTCCTAGACTAGGGTTAATCCGTGCCTGCGAAACTGGCCCTATAAGTTAAAAATTATTCTTGGACCCAAATTATTCTTTGACACAGGTACACCAAAACAGTCAGTTATTGCCAACATATTACAGGCGTGTAAATTCATGAAATAATGATACTGAATATCAATATTTCTTTCTATGATAGATATCACCACTTTCATGGCTGATTCAGGGGACATTTTTCGAGGCCTTCCCTCTGAAGGTGCTGTGGTATCTGACACCAAGATGTTAGCAGCAGATCCTTAAAGTCCTGTAAGTTGTAAAGTGAAGCCTCCATTGTTCTGACCTGTTTGTCCAGCACATCCCACAGATGCTCGACTGGATTGAGATGTGGGGAATTTGGAGGCCAAGTCAACACCTTGAACTCGTTGTTGTGTTCCTCAAACCATTCCTGAACCATTTTTGATTGGCAGGACCCAAGGTTTCGCAGCAGAACATTGCCCAAAGCATCACACTGCATCTGCCAGCTTGCCTCCTTCCCATAGTGCATCCTGGTGCCATGTGTTCTCCAGGTAAGCGACGCACATGCACCCGGCCATCCACGTAATGTAAAAGGAAGCGTGATCCATCAGACCAGGCCACGTTTTTCTATTGTTCCATGGTACAGTTCAGATGCTCACGTGCCCATTGTAGGCGCTTTGGGCAGTGGACAGGGGTCAGCATGGGCTCCCTGACTGGTCTGGGTCTACGCAGCCTCATATGCAACAAACTACGATGCACTGTGTTCTGAAACCTTTCTATTAGTACCAGCATTCACTTTTTCAACAATTTGAGCTACAGTAGCTCGTCTGTTGGATCGGAGCAGACAGGGCAGCCTTCGATCCCCGCGTGCATCAATGAGCCTTGGCCACCCATGACCCTGACGCCGGTTCACCGCTTTTCGTTCCTTGGACCACTTTTGATAGGTACTGACCACTGCAGACCAGAAACACCCCACAAGGGCTGCAGTTTTGTAGATACTCTGACCCACTCATCTAGCCATCACAATTTGGCTCTTGTCAAAGTTGCTCAGATCCTTACACTTGCACATTTTTCCTGCTTCTAACACATCGACATTGAGGACAATGTTCCCTTGCTGTCTAATATATCCCACCCACTGACAGGTGCCATGATAAGGAGATTATCAGTGTTATTCACTTCACCTGTCAGTGGTCATAATGTTTTGGCTGTTCGGTGTACACTTGTGCTCATAGGTTTGCATACCCTGGCAGAAATTGTAAAATTTTGGCATTGATTTTGACTGATCATGTAAAGAACTGTCTTTAATTTAAGGATAGTGATCATATGAAGCCATTTATTATCACATAGTTGTTTGGCTCCTTTTTAAATCATAATGCTAACAGAAATCACCTAAATGGCCCTGATCAAAAGATTACATACCCTTGAATGTTTGGCCTTGTTACAGACCCATAAGGTGACACACAGGTGAAAATGGCAATTAAAGGTGAATTTCCCACACCTGTGGCTTTTTAAATTGCAATTAGTGTCTGTGTATAAATAGTCAGTGAGTTTGTTATCTCACACGTAGATAACAAACTACGTTTGCACTGAGTAGGCTAGATGCTGAGCAATGGGAAGCAGAAAAGAACTGTCAAAAGAAGTGCGTAACAAGGTAATGGAACTGTATAAAGATGGAAAAGGATATAAAAACACATTCAAAGCCTTGCATATGCCAGTCAGTACTGTTCAATCACTTATTAATAAGTGTAAAATTCGGGGATCTCTTGATATCAAGCCAAGGTCAGGTAGACCAAGAAAGATTTCAGCCAAAACTACCAAAAGAATTGTTCGGGATACAAAGAAAAACCCACAGGTAACCACAGAAGAAATACAGGCTGCTCTGGAAAAAGACGGTGTGGTTGTTTCAAGGAGCACAATACAACGATACTTGAACAAATTTGAGCTTCATGGTCTAGTTGCCAGAAAGAAGACTTTACTGCGCCAATGCCACAAAAAAGCCCGGTTACAATATGCCCGACAACACCTTGACATGCCTCACAGCTTCTGGCACACTGTAATTTGGAGTGACGAGAACAAAATAGAGCTTTATGGTCACAAACATAAGCGCTATGTTTGGAGAGGGGTCAACAAGGCCTATAGTGAACAGAATACCATCCCCACTGTGAAGCATGGTGGTGGCTCACTGATGTTTTGGGGGTGTGTGAGCCCTAAAGGCACAGGGAATCTTATGAAAATCGATGGCAAGATGAATGCAGCATGTTATCAGAAAATGCTGGCAGTCAATTTGCATTCTTCTGCAAAAAAGCTGCACATGGGATGCTCTTAGACTTTCCAGCACGACAATGACCCTAAGCACAAGGCCGAGTTGACCCTCCAGTGGTTACAGCAGAAAAAGGTGAAGGGTCTGGAGTGGCCATCACAGTTTCTGACCTTAATATCATCGAGCCACTCTGGGGAGATCTCAGACGTGCGGTTCATGCAAGACAACAAAGGCTTTGCATGACATGGAGGCATTTTGCTAAGACGTTTGGGCAGCTATACCACCTGCAAGAATTCGGGGCCTCATAGACAACTATTACAAAAGACTGCACACTGTCATTGATGCTGAAGGGGGCAATACACAGTATTAAGAACTAAGGGTATGCAGATTTTTGAACAGGGGTCAGTTCTTTTTTTTCTTTGTTGCCATGTTTTGTTTTATGATTGTGCCATTCTGTTATGACCAACAGTTCAATGTGTTCAATGAATCCCATAATAAATAAAAGACGTGTTTTCTTTACAAATGATACATATATTACCAATTTTCCAAGGGTATGCAAACTTTTGAGCACAACTGTAAATTGGGAGGTTGCAAAGTCATTTCCTGGCGTACTGTATACATTTTATTGGGAGTTTGCAAAGTCAATATTACAGGCGTAAACATTTCTGTATATATAATGATAATAATGATGCTGAATTTCTATGATAGATATCACTATTCACCATTTTCACAACTGGTTCAGGGGTAATTTTTCCAGGCCTTCCCTGTTACCCAGCCAGTTCAATGGCCCTGGGTCTCCACCCTAATATTGGGGGGTTGCAATGTCAATCCCTGGTCCAGTCAAAAACACCAAATTATGCTGTTAGAATTTGACCAGATATGTCTATGTTTAGTATCCATCATTAAAGGGACTGATTCAGGTTACAGCCCTGTGATAAATTATAATCCAATCCAGGGGATTTGCTTGTACATCGAGGTGCATCACACTACGCAAACAGGACTGGCATTAATGACCCATAAGGCTTGCACAAGGCCACTTACTATTCTCGCCAAGTCCTGCCCCTCTCCTGGCTGAAAACAGGATCCAGCGTTGATGTTTGATTTATAGGGATAATCATTAGTAGGGGAGAGGGAGGAAGCCGGAAAAGGCCAGGTGCTGCTGGATATGGACGTCTGTTCTCTCTGGTGCTCTGAGATTTTTATCAGCCAAGACCAGGCCCCTGTGCAATGGAAATAAACCTGTTGATGCCTGATGGAGATGATGAGAGAAAAGGACAATAGCGGGTTTACTGGATAGGATGGGATGGATGTGAAGGGGTTTTGCGGTGTGTTATGAAATGCTTTTAACACTAGAACCACCAAGCCTTTCAGATGAACATTAATAGCCAGAGCCAAACGCGGTTTCTCGTCATTAGCATATGAATCAGCCCTATTAACGTAAACATTCTCCTCCTCAGCATCACCATCCAGCCAGAGCATCCGTTCATCTACTGGGTCGTCATCAAACTATATAGATTAGTCTGCAACATAATGAATTACAGAAATTGTTTGTTTTGGTTAATAAATGTAAAAAAAATACAAGAATGTGTTTATATTGAAGGTCTTATCATACGAAAAAAAACGACTAAAAAACAATACATAGAACGATTATTTCTAATAACACAGGCTATAGTATTTTCATTTGTTTATTAGGCCCTACAAATATACAAAATGAAAATTACCCAGCCAGTCTATAGGTGACATGAATTGTCTATAGTTGACATGAATAAGTTATTGAAAAATTGAGAGGAGTTATTAGAAAAAGACGAGGTCCAATATGAATAGGCTATGTGAATGGCACATCTTTGCAGGTCTCCCCCGGGGGTTTCTAGTGGGGCTATCGGGTTGATTTCAACGCCAATGCATAGCTCTAGTCTCCTAGATTACTGATAAGGTTTGTCTATAGTTGACATGAATAAGTTACTGAAAAACTGAGAGGAGTTATTAGAAAAAGACGAGGTCGAATATGAATAGGCTACGTGAACGGCGCGTTTTTGCAGGTCTCACCTGGGGGTTTCTATTGGGGCTGTGAGTTTATTTCAGTGCCAATGCATAGCTCTAGTGTTAAAGAATATTGTTGGCATTTCGTTTCGTGAATAATTATTTAGCCTAATAGATTTGTAGAATATTAATCTTCAGTAAAATAAGTAGAGAAAATTCAAAGAGAGATGATAGGATGTTTATGCGATTTAGTTTCACTTTCTCTCCTAATATAAAAACAGTAACGGTGTAATAAGTTTGTTGAATTGGTGATTGCTAAAGTATGTCTGGTATTTCGTGTAGTGAATAATTATTTAGATTTACATTTTAAATTTACATCTGATGAATTACACAAGAATGCTGAATCTCCTATTGAAAAACAGTTAAGTGTGATACATATGTTGAATTGTCAAGTAGCCTATATCGTTTGTGTTATGTTTCATAAATAGCCTAATTAAATTGTTGAATGGTCATAGAAATCTTGTATTTAATTTGTAAGTTCATTCAAATTCAACCAAGACTCTATCATTCATCTGGGAGTATTGCGTATTCATCCATTGACGTCATGCATTCAGTGAGGGGTGATTAGCGCCTGGGTACCATTTGGGTACCAACGCTAAGTGCTGTGGGCTATTGGTGATTAAGTCTGAAAACAGGGTTAAAAAAACAGGTAAATAGTCTCTAAATAGTATTCAATTTGTGAGTTTAGAATTCTGACAACAGAACAATGTAATAAATGCCTATATAGGAAAAGTCATGGAAGGAGGAGGGTGTAGCTTTCAAAATGGCAGTTTTCTTTTAATTACAAACTCAAACGCAAATTCCCGTAGGCATTTGGCGGTTCTACTGTTAATCAGTCAAACCAAGCTTCAGAGGACACACACACACACAGAGTACATACACTCATTTGTCAGAGCTAAGTATGTTTTGGAGGCTACAGTAATCCCAAATTGTTATTCTTATACCTACTGGGTATATGGAAGTCCCATCTCAAAGACAACCGGCATTAATGTTCACGTCTTGCCCATTCTGAATTATGTTCACGTCTGCTTTGTCTTGGCTTCATGGGAAAATAACTACAGATATAACTACAATAACCTGCCAGTGAGTCCGGACTTGTGACTCTGCACATACCCACTTTGGTATTGTTTAGGTCCCAGGCAGCAAGAGACAGGGAGAACAAGAGAGGCCTCCTGGAGAATCTTATCATTTCATTTGACTGTCTTTCCAAAGAGCTCTGGGTGGGGATGGAACTCTTCCTATCTATTCAACCTGTCAAGGGGTTCAAAGCTGAATCTGGTGTACCAGATTGATGGGAACTCCAACAGAGCAAACAGACAGTCAGACATTCTCCATCTGACCTTTTAGATTCTGTAAATACAATCCTTCTCCCTGCCTGTCGGACTGGATTGCCCGAATTTCTCTATGGATGACTTTTTTGATTTTTGACATCTTCAATAAAATATGAAGTGGCAGTATAGAAGCAGCTTACCTGTCGGAAATTATTTTGCATAAAAAGCGACAATTCAAACGCATGGGGAGGTTTTCAATGGAGAGAATGTTGATAGGTACATGTTTTTTGACTTATGTACATAATGGTCCCACTTTACATGATGTTTATCTTGTAAAGCCTTCATAAACACAATTTAAATGTGTTACAAATAAAAAAAATGACCTAGTTACTTTGTGGTGCCTTTCGCGTCCCTTTTCGCGTATCATGTTATATTTTGTCTAAATTTGGACAAATACTAATTCCATGTTTTTTTTCTTGTATGGTATTTATTGTGAATACAATGATATGGGCATCTAATTGTATTTTTATTTTATTTTAAAAGCGTTGTTTAAAGAGGTAAATGGAATCTTGCCGTGTCCCCCGTGCTGTTCATTCAACTTCAATCTAAAAAATATCTAATAAAAACATACATATTTCCAAATATTTCATTATTATTTCATTTTGCTTGTCAAAATATATTTAGTCAAATGTTGTTTTTATCAAAATGTTAACATTTTGTACAAAAAATAAGGTTTGATGTTTGTCACCGGCGGTCACTGCTGACACTGTTGAGCTGCGTTTCTGTCCCTTTAAGAAAAAAAACATTTCTCAATGACATCACTCTCATTAGCTAACATTATATCAGTGGAAGGAAATTCAGCTATGGTAAACTGTGTGATTTTCTACTTTACTTGTCTGATTTTTATGTTTTTATTTAGCGTGTTTGATGTATTTGAACATAATGTGTCCATCCTGTTGGGCCTAAATATAGAGGACATCAATCAAATTTAATCATTTCAAAAAGTGTTTGTGAAAGTCTTTATATTCCTCATGAAGTATTCAAGGTCATTATGCTAACACAGGAAGGCTAAAAGCTAACTTTACCTCAAAATGTCCAGCCTGTTAGTGTCCACCCTATATATGTCCACACCAACCTAACAGGGTGGACATATGTATATACAGTGGATATAAAAATTCTACACACCCCTGTTAAAATGCCAGGTTCTTGTGATGCAAAAGAATGAGACAAATATAAATCATGTCAGAACTTTTTCCACCTTTAATGTGACCTATAACCTGAACAATTCAATTGAAAAACAAACTGAAATCTTTGAGGGGGAAAAATAAAAATCTTCTTCTGGTGAAGCCATGCTTTTGTGGATTTGGATGTGTGCTTTGGGTCTTTGTCGTGCTGAAAGGTGAACTTCCTCTTCATCTTCAGCTTTCTAACAGACGCCTGAAGGTTTTGTGCCAAAATTGCCTGGTATTTGGAACTGTTCATAATTCCCTCCACCCTCACTAAGACCCAGCGGTTCCAGCTGAAGAAAAACAGCCTGAAAGTTATTTTTGCGCCAAACATACCTTTTGGAATTATGGCCAAAAAGTTCAACCTTGGTTTCATCAGACCATAACACATTTTCCCACGTGCTTTTGGGAGACTTGATGTTTGTTTTTGCAAACTTCAGCCAGGCTTGGATGTTTTTCTGTGTAAGAAAAGGCTTCCATCTTGACACCCTCCCCATAGCGCATTCATATGAAAAATACGGGAGATTGTTGTCACATGTAGCACACAACCAGTACTTGTCAGAAATTCTTGCAGTTCCTTTAATGTTGCTGTATGCCTCTTGGAAGCCTCCCTGACCAGTTTTCTTCTCGACTTTTCATCAATTTTGGAGGTACGTCCAGTTCTTGGTAATGTCTCTGTTGTGCCATATTTTCTCCACTTGGTGATGGCTGTCTTCACTGTGTTT
>JACXGI010003803.1:11981-30851 GCA_016801175.1 Esox masquinongy
GAAATTCTTTTGTACCCTTCTCCTGACTGATATCTTTCAACAATGAGATCCCTCTGATGCTTTGGAAGCTCTCTGCGGACCATGGCTTTTGCTCTGAGATGTAACTAAGAAAATGTCAGGAAAATCCTACTAGAACAGCTGAACTTTATTTGTGATTAATCAGAGTCACTTTAAATGATGGCAGGTGTGTAATGACTTCCATTTAACATGAGTTTGAATGTGATTGGTTTATTCTGAACACAGCCACATCCCCAGTTATAAGAGGGTATACAACCAGGTTATTGTAAGGTTTTTATTTTTCATTTTTTCCCCTCAAAGATTTCAGTTTGTTTTTCAATTGAATTGTTCACATTATAGGTCACATTAAAAGTGGAAAAAGTTCTGACATGATTTATCTTTGTCTCATTCTTTTACATCACAAAAACCTGGCATTTTAACAGGGGTGTGTAGACTTTTTATATCCACTGTATATAGTAATGTATTTATGTATGGGATATAGGTATATTACCTAAAAGAAATGAATGCATTTGTTTAGCAATGGCACCCCAACTAAGTCCAGCTGAATCACAGCGGCATTATAGAGCACGTAAAATGTAGGAGGAACAGAGAGAAAGGCATAAAGGCTGGTATCAGTGCAGTCTTAGAGATCTCTCCCAGACTGCACTGAAAGGGCAAGGAGGAAGAAATGGAGGGAGGCAGAAAAAGCAGCCAGGGCCAAAGTATACAGAAAGTATACACTCCCCTTGCAACTCCAGACAGTCTGCCAGAGCCAGAGATAGGGCCTTCAAGGTTAGAGCAAGCTTGTAATAGGAAATGTATTGAACATTGAGAATACAATACACTGTTGTTTTAAGACTTTCATGAGCTTTTAAAAAGTGCTGTTTAATCTAAGTCAGGATATTTAGCGTTTGTTTCCTCTGTGTGTGTATGTGCACACGCATTTTAGGCAATGCATTCAAGGTGAAAAGAGGTCAATAAATGGAAGAAAACGATTGAAAAGATCCAAAATTGTGGTAGGCTATTAAAAAAATGTGAGAGAATTCAGAAACGGGGGCGTATGTCACTACTTATCAGGAAAGCTGTTTGTAAGAATAAAGACATGTTCTGGGACATTTAATTTTTTTTGCAGAAATGCCTTCTTGAAGATGTGAACAATCATGTGACTTAATAACAAAGTAATATGCAAAGTGTAAATATGAATAAACAAATTTAAAACGCAAACCCTTGTTTAACCAGTGGAAAATATGGGACTTTTCCTGCTTGACATGATCGGCTAAGATAATGAAGGGGCCGGACATGCTGACATACTGAGTTCTGATTGGTCTGCCCAGTCACCGGCTTCTGTCATAACACTTGGTCAGTAAATCATCGCAATTCTGGGATTTTCAAACATGGATAACTGCGAACACGTTGCTAGAGCTGTCAACCACATCACTGCCCCGAATTTAGCCACGTTGTCAACAAATCTGAGTGGTAACAAGTTGTGAGAGAATACTTTCTGGAGGACAATGACGTCATGACCCTCTCTGACTCGGAAGATGAATTAGACAACGATGAGGAAATCCCAGACTTGGATACTGTTCAAAACGTTGTCAGAGAATGAGACATTGCACAAGCTGGCTCGTCTTGCACACACTGGCTCGACACGCTGGCTCATCTTATGTATAAAATCTTATAGCTAGGTTTGGCTAGTTTGGCTTTAGTTACATTTTATAAAAAGTCCAGTAAATTTCCGTATTTCTATAGATTAATAATGTAATTTTACGCTATGTAGTTTTACAACATAAATCTGTTTTTTAACAGTCTTTTTCCGGCACCCCAGCTGCCAGAAAATTAATGTCTTTTTACACTTTTTTTTTTCACATTGTATGTAAACTTTTGATCAGGGCATTTGAGAGATTTCTGTTATCATTATGATTTAAAAAGGAGCCAAACAACTATGTGATAATAAATGGCTTCATATGATCATTATCCCTAAATAAAAGACAGTTTTTTTGCATTATCAGTCAAAATCAATGCCAAAATGTTACAATTTATGTCAGGGTATGCAAACTTATGAGCACAACTGTATCTAAATATAAAATGATTTAGGTGCCTGAGCTCTACCAATATGTTTTTCAGCAAGTTAGATATGTCCTTTATATAACAGAACATTAAAATATAGGTAAATCGATGGTTCCTGTTTAGCATGTGGAGAGAATAGACGCATGCTGACAGGCTCCCGTGCATTAGCTCATTTATGTTTGAACTTTGCATTCATCGTCACTCCATGTCAAACATGTTGATTACTTTGTCTCTTACCTTCATCATTTCAATGTCACATAGTTTGAGAAACAAGCGCACTGCAACCAGTGTTTGGCCCACGATGGCTGACTCTGACTGTCATGGCGCTCACAGAGCGGTTACTCTCTCAGACCTCCAGGATCTCCGCCCGACTCTTGTTTCGGAAATTACGGCTCTTATAGCTGTTCAGTTAAGGTCAGCTATAGAGACAGGTTTGGCACCTGCTATTGACGCGGCTCTGTTCTCTTCTGCTCTGGATGGTATCCGAGCCGCTGCCGCAGACCTGGTCCGCTGTATGGACGCCTTCGAACATGTTAGAAACCAGCCGTTCATATAGCGGTGAAATAATGATTGCATACCTGGCCGTCAAGGGAGGGAGTAATTCAATTATTTATTGCAGCATTCAATAGTCTATTGTTCATGATGTTACAGACTTGGTCTTACAAATTCGATCTCGTCCTCTACTTTATAGACATCGCAATCCCGAATACACAACACAGTACTGTAAGCCCATTAGCTGATTACTGTCACGCTTTGACTGAACGTGACCTCCTGTGTACGGATAAATGGATGTTCTGTTGTAATCTAAACATAACAAGCATACATTCATACAATTCTTCAAACACCACCTACAGTGGCTACAGCGACCGCATCATGTCCCTTAAGGAATCGGTTGCCCGACTGACATCTGAGAGCCAAAAACCGGTGGACAAGACTGACGACCAGGAGGCCCGCTCATGCCGCTGCAATCTTTGGGTGATCGGAAATCCAAAGAAGTTGGAAGGCGGAGACCTGGTGGGATTCATGGCTGATTTTTTCACTTAAGTGTTGGGTTCCACTCTCGTTCCTGCTCACCCAAAACAGGACAGGGCTCATCGCATCGGCCCTTCCCCAACAGGTGGAGGTGACAATACTAGACCCAGGGTGTTTATCGTTAGGTTCCTTAATTTCCATGACAAGGGGCGGATTCTCCGAAGGCAAAATCGAGACCTATTACACTTCCACGGTAGCAAGGTGTTTTTTTTTTCCTGACCTCACATCTGCTGTCGCTAGGAGAAGAGCTGCATTCCTTGACGTGAAACGCAGCCTATACAAGAAGAAAGTAAAATTCTCGCTCCGCTTTCCTGCTCATCTATGTATTGAACAAAGAGGGGAGAGGCTGCAGTTCGACTCTCACGAAGAAGCCCAGTGCTGTTTCGACCACCACTTTTGAGTTGCTTTGGGCACAATGTGACCCGCTCATGTTTTGTCGTCGAATAGTCGACCCCACCCATGTGTGCCAAAAAGAGAGGTACTAAATGCAAAAAATTATTGTAAATTGTAATATGTTATGCAATAAATTCAACATTTTATTTTAAAATTTAGTTAACAACCTCAATATTTAGTATAATATAGTATAAACAATCAGGCTAGATATACTTTTACTCAGGAGACATTCAGATTCAGAAATGCTATAACAGGAGCAAATAAACAAATGCATAGGCCAGTCAAGTTCTTAGTATTTTATAACAAGTGATTTATTTGAGGTCTTTAGTAGGAGGAACCCTATTGTAATTGTCGGTATTATTAGGGGTCCAAGCAGCGAAGCTGCGGAACCCTTATTGTAGTTTTCTTTTTCTTCCGCCGTTTTTCCAAGTTCACCTACTTCTGCTTTTTTTGTAACTTTGCACACTGCTAGAGGGCTATGCCAAACTAACGCACAGCAATTTTGGGGTCCATAGGCCCATGCCTGTGGCGCCACCATCGTGTCAAATTTGCGATTTTCCAATGCTCATAACTCGGGCTCTGATTGCCCTAAAGACATACATCTGGTATCATATGATGCATGGGCAAGTGCTGAACAACTTTGACAAAGGCCGTTTTCATTTCCGCCATTTTGAATTTTCTGAAAATGCTTAGAAATTTTTCACAGGCCACAAATTTTGTGCAATATTCCTGAAAAATGGCACAGATGATCTTCAGACCAATCCTAACAAAAGTTATTAGATGGATTTTTGATCTGCTGTAACGGACAAAACCGTTTGTCCGTTACAGCCAATCGAATATGGCTGAGATATTCGATCAGTTACAACCAACCGTTTGTTGCTGAGATACAAACATCACCAATATGCATTTCACTGCTTAGTAAAAGCTTTATTGACACATATGAAACACAAATATCCCAAAATGGCCAAAACAGTTAATCTGACATTCACAGGAAAAGAGCATGACATCTCGCTAAACTGCAGAAAAACAAACTGATTTAGAAAGCAATATTTGTTTTAGTGAGTAAAAATGTAATGCTGTAAAATTATAATTAAAGTATTTTCCTCTAAGTGGGCTCAATTGAACAAGGCATCAGGTTGTTTTTGGGGCAAACAACGCGCATCAATTTCACTGACGCTTGTGAAACAATTACTCACAGTCAACACTGGTAATCTCTACCTTCCATGTGCAGCTCCCACACACTAGCCTACCTTGTGACCTTTGTCAAAAATATCCTTTGTTTAGGTGACCCACATTTTCAAGAGCGGGAAAAAGGAGCAAACACGGAAATTATACACTGTCTATAGCCTAATGCATATGGTCAATATGACCGTTATGGCCATTCTAGATAGAAAAACTCAGAAAACTTTTGTTTAGCAATTTTAATAAAAAAACAATGTTAGAATAAAATATACACACATTTATGAAAAGTCAGCGTCCTATAGTTATATGGGTTTCATTTCAACAAAGTTATTACATTGCAAAATTATGGTCAGAATGACTGCCTTGGAGGTTCTAGTGTACAAAAAACGCAGTTATTCCAATATGACATGGTGTTTCTGCAAGAAAGCAAAGACCCATTATCTTTGGCACTGTGTGCTTTACTTCGTCTGGGATAAAAAGTAGCAAAATAATCAGACATACAGCATTTGTTCCTTTGTTTATATCAAGCCAGACAAGACAGTCTCAAAAGCAAACCCTGGCCCACTGGTTTTGACTCTAGAGTGCCTAATACTGCTACTTCACCTCACTTTGAAGTTACCTCTACCTTGCAACAGTCAAGTTCTCAAGTCCGCTCAAACATTACTTTTTTCATCTATTGGCCTAATTTCTTTTAGGAGCATGCATGAATTGCTTGTAATTGTCCATCATTCAAATTCAACCACATTTTAAATCCAGGAAGAAAAACAAATCACTCAACCTTAAGAAAATAGGCTATATAAATGCCAGCATTGAATCGGCATGGTCAACCTAAACTTTAAAAACATTTAGGTTTTTGAGCTGCTTATATATGGTGACCGAACAAGAACTTATCCTTCTCAAGCAATTATTTAATGTTACCAGCTGGTTACCATTATTTTTACCTTAACTTATGCAGTGAGTAGCTTCTCATTACTTAAACAACCATGGAAGGCGTATCCCGTGGTTGGGAAAAAGATATTACTGTGTTTCAGAAGGTTGAAATTATTTGCCTGCATCAAGCAAAGAAAACAACTAAGGAGATTGCTGAAATTACTGGAATTGGGTTAAGAACTGTCAAATGCATTATTAAAACCTGGAAGAATAGTGGTGAACCGTCCACTTTGAAGCATCAGTATTGGACTCTGGAGCAATGGGGAAAGGTCATGTGATCTAATGAGTCCAGATTTACCCTGTTCCAGAGCAATGGGTGTGTCAGGGTAAGAAGGGAAGCGCATGAAGAAATGCACCCATCATGCATTTTGCCCACTGTACATGCCTCTGATTGCAGTGTTATGATATGGGGTTGCTTCAATTGGTCAGGTCTAAACTCAGCTATTTTATGTGGCCATAAAATGAAGTCAGCTGAGTAGCTGAATGTACTGAATGACCAGGTTATCCCATCAATTTACTTTTTGAGGAATCATTTTAACACATAACTCATAACTTTTGCCCCAATTGTGGTACAGACATAAAACTGGTATAATATGATGTGGAAACAGGAGCTATACAACTTTGCAAAATGCCATTTTCATTTCTGCCTATTTTACATTTTCCACTATTTTGAATTTTCTGAAAAACCTAGCATCTGTGGGTACTGCCCATCAATAACAATTAACAATATTAGATATTTGAAACACAGCAGATGTCATTTGTCAACAACTTCCTGAGTCCTACAATTTAACAGGAAGTGAAAGCATATCTCCCACAACCGTTTATCCGACTCTCACCAAATTTGGTATGCATCATTGGTATGACAAGGTCAAGGACATGTGCAGTGTGTGGCGCCAATTGGCCATTTGGGGGCGGGGTTTCAGAAAGTCACATTTAACGCTTATTAATCCTGAACACAAACAGGCCTATACATCCTATCAAGCATATAAGGCCTATCCTCTTATGGCATTCTATTTGCTTGGACCCCATAATTGCTGTTTGCAGCTATATTTATTATTATTATTATTCTTGGCACCTAAAATGCTTAATAACTCAAAACGTCCATGGTAAAAAATGCTATAAACCTGCATACAGTTAAAATAGTCCACATGTAGCAACCATTCAGACCCCTGCCCCAATTTCTCCACCAGGGGCGCTACGGTACACGATTCAATTTGCTAATTTTAAAATGATACCATTTCCACCCCGTTTTAGCAACAGTGCTGATTTTTTTTTACCTGCCTCATTTCTCATGATGAACAAAAAGCCTCAACAACCCATAAAGTCCACCATGATGGATTTAACAATAAATCAAAAATATTCTCATGAACTGTAAATTCAAATGACTTTTCCTTTGGCATACAGGTGTCTTGTACATGCCTCCCTAAAATCTTTTCAGGAATAAGAGATAACTTGCAAAATGGCAGATAGAATGGCTGATAACTGTACAATATATGTATACACATTGTGCATGTGTGCAATTCTTTATTGGAACAATAACCTATGCACTTCATATTCATAGTGCATCCAGGTACCACCCCCATATATAGTGAGGGACAAAGAAATGATCATTCTATAATTTTAATGGTAGGTTTATTTGAACAATGAGATACAGAATAACAACAAAAAAATCCAGAAAAACGCATGTCAAAAATGTTATAAATTGATTTGCGTTTTAATGAATGAAATAATTATTTGATCCCCTCTCAATCAGAAAGATTTCTGGGTCCCAGGTGTCTTTTATGCACATGTACAGGCCCGCCTGAAGTTTGCCAATGAACATCTGAATGATTCAGAGGAGAACTGGGTGAAAGTGTTGTGGTCAGATAAGACCAAAATCGAGCTCTTTGGCATCAACTCAACTCGCCTTGTTTGGAGGAGGAGGAATGCTGCCTATGACCCCAAGAACGTGATCCCCACCGTCAAACATGGAGGTGGAAACATTATGCTTTGGAGGAGTTTTTCTGCTAAGGGGACAGGACTTCACCGCATCAAAGGGACGATGGACGGGGCCATGTACCGTCAAATCTTGGGTGAGAACCTCCTTCCCTCAGCCAGGGCATTGAAAATGGGTCGTGGATGGGTATTCCAGCATGACATTTTCCAGACTCTAGGCCATACTTCTGAACAGGGCTGACAATGAAACTACTCGCTATGTCAAAAATTTACTGAATTATGACTTTAAAAAGTTAGCCCTTTATGCTAACTCTAATGACCACTAGTGTTAATTACTATTAGGCTGTATCTTTAGAACCGTTCGAGCTACAGACACGAAACCAACCATGTTGTACGTGTTTAGGCTATCCCCAGTTCATATGAAGAAACATTTATTGATTTTATCTATGTTAATTAGTGTAAATAATGTTATCTATTAGGCTGTATCTTTGAAACCATTCGAGCTACAGACAGGAAACCAACTTTGTTTCACACGTTTAGGCTTTCCCCAGTTCATATGATGAAACGATTATTGATTTTACATATGCTAGTTAGCGTAATTAGCATTAATTAACTATTAAGCTGTATATTTAGAACCGTTCTAGCTACAGACACAACACCTGTCATTGGTAACACTTTTATGAACTCTATGTCATGTATGCTAATTACCCTCACCAACAGTATTTCTTGAACCTTAAACAATACAGACTGCAAACCTTTCAATAGGTAAACACTATTTTGAACCATAAATACTTCTTTAACAGCTAGCAAGTACACCACATTTACTTCAGGAAATGTATTGCTCTAGTTTCATATTGCCTTTTTATATTGTTTTTTTTGCCAACATCTTACTTTTGCTTAATTACTTACATTCACCTACTTCACCATTTGGGGGTTACTCTGCAGATGCCATGTTTAGTCTTCCTGTTATTGTTTTTGCCCTTTCTTAGTGTTTGCACTGACATCTCTAATCCAATACGCTCCTTACAGTATTCCTTGTTTTTTGAACTACTTCACTATGGTGTGTACTATATTTTTTATTCCAGTTGTTTTTATTTTGTTTCATCCATAGATATTTTGTCTTTTTCATACAGTTTCTACTGTGTTCTACTCCTGTTGTTTTTATTCTGTTTCATTGTTTCATACACATTTTTTACTCTTTTGTAGAGTTTTGATGGTGCTCTACTTCCTATTGTTTTTATTATTTAATAATTATCTGCTTCCCTCTATGCTCACTGTCCTTTGCCTCATACATCTCCCCATATAGTGTGATCCGGAAGAATATGTTGAACAATGACATCTACGTTGTGAATAATATAATCCTTCACAAAAACATCTTGCCCGCAGTGTGTATCTGACAGTCTCATTCTGTTACCTTTTCCCTCGCATACACACACTTGCAACAATAACCCATAGATGTAGCAATGCCTTACCACTGCCACTTTCACTCTCAATGCGTGTCTGTCTATTGTCTTAGGCAGTAATCTGCCGAATATGTCTATATGATGTCTATATGACCACACACACGTGGACACAAATATTTACCTAAATGTTTTCTCATACTTACCATATTGGCATTCTACAGCAGTACTTTGTATATACTCAATATGCTTTTATGCGGTCTTTCTCTTTGACAAATACACAAGCACAAACACACACACACACATATCTTAGACAGTGGACTCTTGAGTCAGAAGTCTATATTACTATACAAAGATATACAGTACGGTGTGAGTGTACCCTACCAGACCATTTTCCTATACTCACCATATTAGAGGACCCCATCCATTGTTGCTATGCAACTATATTTATTTATTTTATTTTTTCCTTGAAACTGCTGAATAACTCAAAAACACGCGTAGCTACCACACAGACACTTCCACCCTGTTTGACCTATAGTGCTGCATATTTGTGTACATGCCTCATTACTCATGAGGAACAAAAAAGCTTCAAGAACCCATAAAATTCCCATCTTGGATTTTTCTGTACAGTGAAAATTTGCCAAAACCTACTAAATATTTCAACTTTTATAAAGTGAGTCAGATTCATCCTTCCCTTTGGCATACAGGTATCGCACACATGCCTCCTTAAATTGATTTCGGGAATAAGATATATTGCAAGGTGGCAGATAAAATGGCTGATTACTGTACAACAGTGTTGGGGGTAACGTGTTATCAGCCATTTTAAAGTAATCAGCCATTTTTTACAGTAGTCAGACTACTTTTTAAAGGTAACGAGTAACGTAACGTAACATTATTTAATTTAAGTAATCCCTTACTAGTTATTTATTCAAATAAATAACGCATTACTCAATTTTCCTCAGTCCAACCTACAAAGCTTGATGTAGCATTGCTTTTCTCTAGTAGCAAGTGGCAACAAAGGCAGCACCAGCTCTTCCAGATAAAGGACATGATACACATACCAAAGCCACTTGCCCAGCTCCCATTCATTTCAAAACAATATGTAGCGTCAACTAGCGATTCGTGCAGCGGGAAGGCTGAGCTCAGGTGAACTTCGCGATTCTGGCTTGGGAAGCGGTTCACTATTTCGACTACATCATTATTACCCTCGCATATAACCAATCACTGCGGTTGCTATTATGTTTTGCTGGGATCAACTAGCGTGTTGGGAACTTGCCTGTTGGACAACCAAAGTTCGATCAGAAATCATACTCTGTTGGACAAGCAAAGTTGATCCCAAAACATCCTCCATTACTTCCAGGCAAACGATTGTTTAATCCAAATGAACACGTAGCTGCCACTTCTGAGCTATACTATCAACAAATGATTATAGAGGGCACTTAAATAAAAGTAATAGGGCAGCGGGGCTTGTTTGTGTAACGTCTGCTCTGCGTGCTTCCTCTCTGGCGCTCCACCTCGGTGTATTAACCACTGGCAGGAGAGTGATGGCAGCAGCGCATCCCGAGGACGCACCTGTTTCCAATCACTGTTTAGTTGTGTTTATATTCTGTTGTTCACCCACCGCACCTCACAGATTATTTTTCTGTCAAGACTATAAAGAAAGACTAATTAATTGCCATCGTCCGTTTTGTTTCTTTTCCCTTTTTGCCTCACTTTTACGCAGTCGTTACATTCGCACTATCACAGTTTGGGATTCACAAGAGTACGCTTTCATTCCATTAATAAACATTATGTTGCCCACATTGTATTTGTATATGGGAGGTGTTAATAGTGGTTTAATAGTGGTCGTTTATATTATTTATTATTTATTTATTATATATTATTTATATAAATATATTATTTATATATTTATATATATAAGTATTAAGCACAGAAGTATTTTCTTTTGTCAGTAATAGTTTATAGTAAATTAACATCTAAATACATGTTTTAACATCTAAATACATGATTTTTCTGCATAAAAACAGATTTAGTGCTTTTTCACCTCTGAATAAAGTCAATAAACATTAAAGGATTATGTACATTATTGCAAAGAGATTTCAAATTGCTGTTTTCTTTTTGAGAAGGTAGGTTTATCAGTGTACAATGCTACAGTTGTTATTTTTGTTCCTCATTGTTCACCACAATGGATCTATCTTGTATTGAAGCCTGCACATATAGGCTGTATTATAAGCCTGACCTGAAAATGTGGAGGCCCTTGAAATACAAAATAATTTATTTATTTAAAAGATTCTTGATTAAAGAACTAAATGCAAATATTATTTGGCATTATGGTATATGATCACTTGAGATAATAGGATTGGTCACTCTTGCTATACAATGATTGATATTCTAATGTTATATGCTGCTGAGTGACACTACACAATACCGGACTACGTAATTATACAACGTCCCATTAAATCTCTGCCTTTTGGGCATAAGTGACCATCACATGAATACAGAATCAAAGGACTTATCTTAAAATACCTTAACACCTTACTTTATACAGCAAGTAACTAAGTAACATAACTAGTTACTTTATGGGAACTGTAACTAGTAATTGTAATTAGTTACTTTGAAAAGTAACGTTCCACAACACTGCTGTACAATATATGTATGCAAAATATTCATGTATGCATGGCTTTATGGAACAATAACCTATACACCTCATATTAATTGTGCCTTCTGACACCACCCCCATATAACACCATGTGCATTTGTTTGTTGATATCTCAAAGGACGGCGAAACGGCACCCACCTGAAATCCGACAATTTTCAACACATGCTAATGCTAATGCATGCCTTTACAACTCTTCTTATCTTGAACTGATTTACTCACTAGTAAATTTCCAGACTCTAGGCCATACTTCTAAACAGGGCTGATAATGAAACTAGTTGCTATATCAAAAGTCGATTGAACTAAAACTTCACAAATTTAGCCCTTTATGTTAACTCTAATGACCACTATAAAAATTACCTTAAAATCAACCGGTAATCCGATTGACCTCACTGTTGGTGTACAGGTGTCTCATGTGCCTCCCTATAGGGTTGTAAGGAATAAGAGATATATTAATGGTTGACCACTGTAAAACCTATGGATGCATACACTTCATGTGTGCATTACATTATGGCACAATGAAAATACAGACCAGGTATATTATTCACACCGACAGCCAACCGATTGCTCCACAAGGGGCGCCACAAGCCACGCCTTAATGCATTTTTTCCACAATTATGCCAGTTCCACCCCAATGTTAACCCTTTATGCTTACTCTAATGACCACTATAAAAATTACCTTAAAATCAACCGGTTGTCCGATTGACCTGACTGTTGGTGTACAGTTGTCTCATATGTGCCTCCCTATAGGGCTATAAGGAATAAGAGAAACTGCAAGATGGCAGACCAATGACCTCAGTAAAAATGTGGTTAATGTAAGTCCATTGGACAATAGAAGGTAGGTAATACAATGAAGGAACCAACTTCTATGCTGCCTGTATCTCTTTGTCTCACACACAGACACATCCACACTTGCCTAATAACAAAAAAACTAAACGTTGTGACGTGGAACATGGCATTCGAGATTTACTCACTAGGGTATAAAGAATCCATATATAGTGTCAATTTATGTGGGAAACTAGAGGGTATATCTAGCAGCACTTTCTTAGTCACCCACTTCATTGGCTCCAGTGCATGACTCTATACCTGAATTTGGCCTATACAAATTGCCTTATAACAAAAAAACTAGATGTTGTGAGGTGGAACATGGCTTTTGAGAATTACTCAATAGGGCATAAAGGATCCATATAAAATGTCAATTCATGGGGGAAAATAGAAGGTATAGCCAGCAGCACTTTCTTAGCCACCTATTCCATTGGCTCCAGTGCAAGACTCTACACCTGAATTTGGCCTATGCAAATTGCTTTATAACAAAACAACTAGACGTTGTCAGGTGGAACATGGCTTTCGAGAATTACTCACTAGCGTATATAAAATCCATATAGATTATATGAAGGGTCAATTCATACTTAGTGTCACAGTGTCTGACCATGTCTGACCTTTCCAGCTTCTAACTGTTGACCTATTTCACTATCCTTGCCATATAGGATGATCCCGTCCCATTGTTGCTTGCAACTATATTTTTAAATTATTGTTACAAACTTTTCCAATAATTACAATTGCAAATGAACTATGAACGCTGTCAAAAAACATGCATTGTCTCCCACGAATTAGCGCAGAGATATGTATGAATTGAAAAAAATGTATTAGACCATCTAGCCAGCTATTTTTGTAAACAGCTCTGAAAAAAATTAAGAGACCACTCCTAATTTTTCTTAAATCAGTATCTCTGCATGTATGGCAGCCATTCCATTCCTGTGTCTGTTAAATGTATGTATATATACACATACACACACACACCAATCAGCCATAGCATTATGACCACTGACAGGTGAAGTGAATAACACTGATAATCTCATTATCATGGCACCTGTCAGTGGGTGGGATATATTAGGCAGTAAGTGAACATTCTATCCTCAAAGGTGATGTTAGAAGCAGGGAAATTGGGCAAGCGTAAGGATCTAAGTGACTTTGACAAGGGCCAAATTGTGATGGCTAGATGACTGGGTAAGAGCATCTCCAAAACTGCAGCCCTTCTGGGGTGTTCCCGGTCTGCAGTGGTCAGTACCTATCAGAAGTGGTCCAAGGAAGGATCAGTGGTGAACCGGCAACAGGGTCATGGGCGGCCAAAGCTCATTGATGCACTTGGGGAGCGAAGGCTGGCCTGTGTGGTCCGATCCAACAGACGAGCTGCTGCAGCTCAAATTGCTGAAAAAGTTGAATGCTGGTACTGATAGAAAGGTGTCAGAACACACAGCACATCGCAGTTTGTTGTGTACGAGGTTGTGTAGCCGCTGACCTGTCAGGGTGCCCATGCTAACCCCTGTCCACTGCCGATAGCGCCCGCAATGGGCACATGAGCATCAGAACTGGACCACGGAGCAATGGAAGAAGGTGACCTGGTCTGATGAATCACGTTTTCTTTTACATCACGTGGATGGCCAGGTGCGTGTGCATTGCTTACCTGGAGAACACATGGCACCAGGATGGACTATGGGAAGAAGGCAAGCTGGCAGAGGCAGTGTGATGCTTTGGGCAATATTCTTCTGGGAAACCTTGGGTCCTGCCATTCATGCGGATGTTACTTTGACACGTACCAACTATCTGAGCATTGTTGCAGACCATGTGCACCCTTTCATGGCAACCGTATTTCCTGATGGCATTGGCCTCTTTCAGCAAGATAATGCGCCCTGCCACAAAGCATAAATGGTTCAGGAATGGTTTGAGGAACACAACAACAAGTTGAAGGTTTTCACTTGGCCTCCAAATTCCCCAGATCTCAATCCACTCCATTAACAAAACTAAATTTGCCTGGGAGTGGGGAATGGGCATGGAATTCACACGAGTGGTGGAATGAGGCGATTGACAGGGTACACTACAGATTTCATACTTGCATTACATTTGTGAGTGGCCTTATATATTAGTGAGTTGCTCCACATATTTGTCAGGGCCGCTACATACAGTATCTCTTGAACAGATTTTGAAGTGCCCTACCAACTCTGCCTCACTGCACTGTAGGGCTTATCATCCTGGAGCAAAGCATTTTGAGGAAAGTTGAGGTGAAGTCCAATATTGACTATGCACCCAAGAGAGAAAGTGTTGGGTCATCCTTAAAATTATTTACACAAAAATAATATATAATGTATGACATTTAGCAGACATTTTCATTCCAACCGAGTCATGCATGCAAACATGACAAACAAATGGTCTCCAGAATTATTTATTTTACCTTCATTTATACAGAGAAATCAACTGAGGCCAAGGTCTCTTTTATAGGTCAACCCTGTATTACAACAATAGAAACATACAAAATGGAAATAAAACAAAGAAAAACCATCACAACTGACAATAAAAAGATAATTTGTCACGTTCCCCCCAGTGCAGCTCAACATTCTCCACCTGCTCTGTACCAGTTGACATCGCTGGCCTTCTAATTAACACCCTTCTTGAAGGCAGTCTTGTGCCATCATTTCACACCTGGTTCCCATTAGTCAATTAGTACATGTATTTAAGTGCCTCTGTTGCTCATGCCCCTTGTCGTTTTTTGTTTGTCGTCACGCTGCAGCCTAACTACGGTTCTATGTGCCATATATTTGATTGGGCCTTTCCTCTGTATTGTATTATTTTTTCTATTCATGTTTTAGCTGAGTCCCTTTGAGATAGTACCTTTTGGTTCCAGTTTTAGAGAAATATACATTCTAATCTGTACGTACTCTCGCATTTGCATCCAGAAATTAAACAACCACGATGCAATTGAAGTGCAGACTTTTAGCTTTAATTCAAGGGGTTGAACAAAAATATAATATGAAATGTTTAGGAATTGCAACCATTTTCATACGCAGTCCACTTATTTCAGGGACTCAAATGTAATTGGACAAATGAACACAATCATAAATAAAATGTTCATTTTTAATACTTTGTCGAGAATCCTTTGCAGGCAATGACTGCTTGAAGTCTGGAATGCATGGACATCACTAAACGCTGGGTTGTGATGCTTTGCCAGAGCTTTACTGTAGCTGTCTTCAGTTGTTGTTCGTGGGTCTTTCTGCCTTAATTTTTGTCTTCAGCAAGTGAAATGCATGCTCGATGGAGTTGCGATCAGGTTGTTGATGCGGCCATTGCAGAATAGACCACTTCTTTGCCTTAAAAAACTCCTGGGTTGCTTTCACAGTATGTTTTGGGTCATTATCCATCTGCAATGTGAAGCGCCGTCCAATAAACTTCACTGAATTTGGCTGAATCTGAGCAGACAACATATCCCTATACGCTGCAGAATTCATCTGGCTGCTTCTGTGTTCTGTAAAATCATCAATAAACACTAGAAACCAAGTGCCATTGGATGCCATGCATGCACATGACATCACACTTCCTCTACCGTGTATTACAGATGATGTGGTATGCTTCAGATCATGAGCCGTTCCAAGCCTTCGCCATACTTTTTTCTTCCCATCATTCTGGTACAGACTGAACTTAGTTACACCTGTCCAAAGAATGCTGTCCAAAGAATGCTGTTCCACAAATGGGCTGGTTTTTTAGATATTTTTTTGGCAAAGTCTAATCTGGCCTTTCTATTTTTGAGGCTTATGAATGGTTTGCACCTTGTAGTGAACCCTCTGTATTTGCGCTCGTGATGTCTTCTGTTTATGGTAAACTTGGATAATGATATGCCTACCTCCTGGAGAGTGTTCTTCACTTGGCTGGATGTTGTGAAGGTGGTTTTCTTCACAACAGAAAGGATTCTACGAACATCCACAACTGTTGTCTTCCGTGGACGTCCAGGCCTTTTTGTGTTGCCAGTGTGTTCTTTTTTTTCTCAGAATGTACCAAACTCTTGATTTGGCCACTCCTAATGTTCCTGCCATCTCTCTGATGGATGGATTTTTTTTGCAGCCTAAGAATGGCCTGTTTCACTTGCATTGAAAGCTCCTTTGACCGCATGTTGTGGGTTCACAGCAACAGCTTCCAAAAGCGAATGCCACACCAGGAATCAACTCCAGACCTGGAATCAACTCAGCGTCCAAATATTTCCAGATCTAACTGTATGGAGGCAACAGGAGGACCCTGGGACGCTAGGGTTCAGGCTTGCCTAGATAGGCTTGAAGCGTGCCTCAACCAATTGGAGGACGTTAGGAATCAGGTGCTCCAAGCTCTTCAGCGCCTGGAGCAGATCCGTCTACTGCAGTGTTTCTCAACCCTGCTCCTGGGCGCCCCCCTGCCCTGCAGGTTTTAGATCTCTCCCTGCCCTAACATACCTGATGTAGCTCATGAAGGACTTGATAATGAGCAGATCATTTGAATCAGGTGTTACAGAGCTCCTGGTCCACCCATGCCATCCACCTCCCCTGGACTGGTGACTGGAATTGTGGCCCTCTCAGGGAAGTACGATGGTTCACCGGAGGCGTGCCGCGGATTCCTCTTCCAGTGTACAATGTACATTTCCCAGCATGGGGGGCGCCTCCAGTACCTCGTTGATTGGGAGGGGTACGGCCCTGAGGAACGGTGCTGGGTTCCAGCGGGGGACATCCTGGACCCGACCCTCCTCATGGATTTCCACCGTCATCGTCCGGACCGGCCTGCATCACGTCCTAGGGGCTGACCCTGGGACCGGCGTTGTCCCGCTGCTGGTGCAGCGTGTCGGGGGTGCGAACTGTCACAGTTCCCCCGATGCAGCTCAACTTTCTCCACCTGCTCTGCACCGGTCGACATCGCCAACCTTCTTGTTACCATCATTCCCCAACAGCAGACCCTTGAACACACACCGAATGGTCTTCTTGTGCCATCATTTCACACCTGGTTCCCATTAGTCATTTAGTACATGTATTTAAGTGCCTCTGTTCCCCATGTACCTTGTTAATTGTTAGTGTTACACTGCCGCCCAACTATGATTCTATGTGCCGTATATTTGATTAGGTCTTACCCTTAGTATTGTATTTTATTTTCTATTTGTATTTTAGATGAGTCCAGGCTGAGTCCTGTCGAGAGTTCCTTTCGGTTCCAGTTTTAGAGAAATAAACATTCTAATCTGTACATAATCCTGGGTTTGCCTCCAGCCTCCTCTCCTCAGACATGACATTATAGGACATTTAAAATGTCTTATAGGCACTGAAACATTTAATTTAAGGTCACTGAATTCAAGGCATTTAATGTGTGTGGATGCAACATATTCAAAAACAGTTTTGTCGGGTTCTGAATAAGCCTGCAGAATCTCCAATGTATTGTAACTGCTGTTCTTACAACAACTTTTCTCTGGATAGTCAGGATGTTTTTGAATTAATACTTAATATAAAAACATTAACCATGTCTGGTTATAAAAACATCTAGTTCTTCTGTCAACTGAACAATATAACAAACAGTGATGTGTGCGGAAATTTGCACCACTGATAAAGCACAAAGCTGAAAGATAAAATGCATCAATAGAATTGAGTATGGAAGCAATGTAAAAGTGAAAAAGATCTTGTGTATGAATTAATTCATATCAAAACAGTAAAATACCCTATTATACTGTGGTAGATATCAAGTAAACTAGTGTCCTCAACCTTATACAGTGGGAGCACATGAGCCGTTTTCAAGACTTTAGGGATGAAAGATTATGGGCATGAGAAACTTAAGACAACACATAACTGCTGACCAACTCTGAATAAAGGACAATAGATAGGACGTGGTTCTGGGCCCATTACTGATGGGCCCCACACACCCTATCCATACCTCTTGATAGGAGTTGTCCATGTGACTGTCATAGGCTCTATGAATAGAGCCATGGCCCATAGGTGGGAACATAACATTGTGAGAAAGCATGTCTTTTCCTGATAATATAACTATATTTTAGTTCCATACTCTTGATAAAGAACACAACACAGAGGAATGGTACTTTGCTGTTTTGTGCAATATGAGGTAGCGTATAGCAAACATCTGCTATACATCTGACAGAAGCCAACAGGGATAACCCCAGAAATGTTAGATTCAATATACAGGTGCTGGTCATAAAATTAGAATATCATCAAAAAGTTGATTTATTTATATAGAAACTTGGATATTATATTCATTCATTACACACAGACTGATATTTCAAATGTTTATTTCATTTAATTGTGATGATTAAAACTGACAACTAATGAAAATCCCAAATTCAGTATCTCCGAAAATTAGAATATTACTAATTTTCAAAAAAAAGGATTTTTAGAAATCAATACAAAAAAAGGATTTTTAGAAATGTTGGCCAACTGAAAAGTATGAACATGAAAAGTTTGAGCATGTACAGCACTCAATACTTAGTTGGGG
>JACXGI010003803.1:30951-59344 GCA_016801175.1 Esox masquinongy
GGCTGCGTTGACCTTGGACCTCAGAAAACACAGTGGACCAACACCAGCAGATGACATGGCACCCCAAACCATCACTGACTGTGGAAACTTTACACTGGACTTCAAGCAATGTGGATTCTGTGCCTCTCCTCTCTTCCTCCAGACTCTGGGACCTTGATTTCCAAAGGAAATGCAAAATTTACTTTAATCAGAGAACATACCTTTGGACCACTCAGCAGCAGTCCAGTCCTTTTTGTCTTTAGCCCAGGCGAGACGCTTCTGACGCTGTGTCTTTTTCAAGAGTGGCTTGACACAAGGAATGCGACAGCTGAAACCCATGTCTTGCATACGGTGGTTCTTGAAGCACTGACTCCAGCTGCAATCCATTCTTTGTGAATCTCCCCCATATTTTTGGATGGGTTTTGTTTCACAATCCTCTCCAGGGTGTGGTTATCCCTATTGCTTGTACGCTTTTTTCTACCACATCTTTTCCTTCCCTTCGCCTCTCTATTAATGTGCTTGGACACAGAGCTCTGTGAACAGTCAGCCTCTTTAGCAATGACCTTTTGTGTCTTGCCCTCCTTGTCCAAGGTGTCAATGGTCGTCTTTTGGACAGCTGTCAAGTCAGCAGTCTTCCCCATGATTGTGTAGCCTACAGAACTAGACTGAGAGACCATTTAAAGGCCTTTGCAGGTGTTTTGAGTTAATTAGCTGATTAGAGTGTGGCACCAGGTGTCTTCAATATTGAACCTTTTCACAATATTCAAATTTTCTGAGATACTGATTTGGGGTTTTCATTAGTTGTCAGTTATAATCATCAAAATTAAAAGAAATAAACACTTGAAATATATCAGTCTGTGTGGAATGAATGTATACATTATACAAGTTTCAGTTTTTGAATGGAATTACTGAAATAAATCAACTTTTTGATGATATTCTAATTATATGACCAGCACCTGTATGCGTTAGCGCTCCAGAGATAATTGGAGTAGCACTAACCAATAAACCTGGATCTAGCATATCAGCCCTGTTTTCTTAGTGTGTATAACTAGCAATAAATCAAGGACCTATTTTTCAGTGAACCGACTTGAAAAACCCCTGACCCTAAAAATCTGTGTTCACTTTTGGTCGGTCACTTTGGTGCAACAATGGGGACTGCATACAGCATGTACATTTGTGAATACAAATATGTCACGCCTGATAAGGCCATATGGGTGTGTAGCAGTCTGGAGTCCCACCTCCTGTGCTATAATCACCCAGTTACAGCTGTATTTACTGATTTACAGCTTTTCATGTACTTCGGCAAGACTCTCACATGTTTTGCAATTCATTTGTGGGAAGTGTTTCCTACCTTTCCCGGCGGTCCTTGCTTCAATTGCTCTTGACAAATTAACTGTCCCTTTGGGTCATATTACCCCCAGGCATTGTTATGTGTGGTTGTTTCTGATGAGGAAAACAACCTGTGGTCGGCATTTGTTCGGAGTTTGGCCATGCCGTCTTTGCTCAGTATGAGTTCAGGTGGGAAGAAGACGGCAAAGACTACCAGTTCTGGCCTGTCATCGCAGCTCTGTAGTGCGGCTTCTATGCTGCAGCTCTGAACAATCCCAGCTCGTGCGACTCCTGTCGCATGCTGCGCCCGGCCACTCAAGAGGAAGTTAGTCTTTCTGCAACATTTGAATGTCGATACAGGATCCTCTGCTATGCTCGGGTTGACTGGCCTATCCCATCTCCCTGTTCCAAGCGGTCAGAGTTTTGTGGGAGTTTTCTGTCTCTGGTCTACAAATCAGTGGTGCAGTTTCTCCCTGTTTTCCCCGATTTCCAGAAGGAGTTGACCGCTTCGTGGTCACATCCTTCTTCCACCAGGCTCCCGGTGGGCCTGTACTCTTTGGGACTGGAAGGGATGGAGTAGAGAAGAGGCGCTCCTAGCAATCAGTGTGGGTAGATGAGGGGGTTTCAGTTCTCCCTCCTCTATCTCCTGGAGAACGGGTGGCATCCTGTGTCACTTTTGATGCCCCTGCCCCTTTGCATTCTTTCACCTCAGTGAGTGGTTTCATTTATTCCTCCTGCCCGGTCTGCGGCTCCGCTACCCTCCCTCAATATTGGTTTGGTGGCTTTTGCTGACCAGTAGAGGTTGTGCACATTCCCTTTGTGGACCCTAGCTACCATGATGTGCAAGTACAGGCTTCCATTTGTCTCGCGGACGCCCCATTTTGGGAGTTGATGGTGTTGTCCGTAGCAGGCTGTGCAGCTTGTGTATTGAGGGAGAAGATTGCTTCACTCCTGGTGGCGCCTCCCAGTCTCCCCGTACCTTTTCCAAGGTGGTCGAGGTGGCATTGGCTCCATTGGGACTCCAGGGGAAACGGGTCTTGGCATATTTGGACGATTGGCTGTTTGTGCCGGAGTCTTGTCAGCTGGTAATGGCTCATACTGCACTGCTTCCCTTCCACATTCATTCCCTGGGGTTTAAGGTGAATGTTGGGAAGAGCAGTTTGACTCCTCTATGGGATCCATTTTTAGGTCTCATGTTGGATTTGATTATCAGCCTGTAGTTATCAGATCCCCTTTCTGGGATCGCCTGTAGTTTTTCCCAGGGCTCTTTGGAAGGGGACTTCAGTGGCCAAACATTCTTTCCGATCCTCTCCCAGCAGTCGGCTGCCTTGGTTCCGATTGTGAGGCCATCAAGGCTTGCACCTGAGTGGGCAAATCTCTTGGACAGTGGTTTCCCCCGAATGATGTTGGGACGATTAAGACTGCTAGGGCTCCCCTCTACTGCATAAATGGAAGGCCTTTGACTCTTGATGCAGGGTCAGGCTTGGCGCCAGGCTGAATCGAGTGGGCAGGCATTTAATAATAATAATACATTTTATTTGGGGGATGCCTTTCAAAACACGTACATAAAAATGGGCCTATACAGGTGAGTTAAACAACAGTGCAAGTTAATAAGTCTAAAATCGGGATAAATCAAACAAATACACTGGGCAAAGATTGGAAAGGCTAAAGGTTATAGGCAGTACAGAAAAAAAGATGAGTGTTGTGAATGAGGTGGCTTTGTCGGCCTGTGAGGAGGGAGTTCATTCCAGAGTTTGGGTGCAGAGCAGCTAAAAGCATGGCCTCCCATAGTGGAGAGGTGGAATTGGGGGGTGACAAGGAGGCCAGCAGAGGAGGAGCGTAGGGAGCAGGAGGGGGCATAGAGTGGGAGGTAGTTGGGTGCCAGGTTGTGGAGGGTTTTGAATGTGAGAAGGAGAGTCTTGACTGTAGTCCCGTATTGCACAGGAAGCCAGTGAAGTAGGATAAGAGTTGGTGTGATTTGTTCAGATGACCTGGTGTAGGTGAGGTTTCTTGCTGCCGGAATCTGGACCAGTTGGAGTCGGTTGATGAGTTTGGTGGGGATACCGGTAAGAAGAGTGCTGCAGCAATCTAGGCGGGAAGTGACAAAGGCATGGAAGAGACACTGGGCAAAAAGTGCCAGAATACGGGGATAACCTGAATGGATTTTTCCCTGATTCTCTTTAAAATCTGTATAATTTCCAATACATATCTGGAGTTTTGCTAATATACATGCTGCATGTAAGAATATTGAGTCAATTAACAACTTAAGGACATGTTTCAAGTTTTGAAATCATCAAAGACGTATACATGTCATACATAATGCTTTCTCCACACATACAAATACAGTAGTATATTGCGTTCAGATATGACTGATGGTCATATGTGTACTTGGATATGTTACTAAAAGGCTGAAATCCAGCAGCACTTTCAGTTTCTTATTTTTATTGGCGTTCACATTCATCATTTGTCAAAAACATTGATTGCACTAATGAGATC
Organism: Esox masquinongy; assembly: GCA_016801175.1. NCBI lineage: Eukaryota > Metazoa > Chordata > Actinopteri > Esociformes > Esocidae > Esox > Esox masquinongy. The sequence goes on from JACXGI010003803.1 coordinate 34,756, forward strand.
ATCCCAGATATCAACCGATGCAATCTGCAAGGCAACAATCTGGAGATATCATGGTGTATTATATTTTTTTGAGAATATAGATTATTTTATTTTCCTTTGTTGATTTGCACCGCTCACTTGTGTGCTTACTGCAGACTTGTTGTCTCGTGCTTGCTAGTAGCTAGGTTGTGGCTAAACCCATTAATGCAATTTGTAAATGATAACGATTGGGAGATGTAGTTTCACGCCATTTTTAGAAGCAGTTGATTGGTGGATTTTTTAAAAGTATTGTATTCATGTGATTGATTGGTAGCATGGCTGTAACGTCAAAAACTGTAAGTAACTTCGAAACTGCAGATAGCTAGGTAAAGAACTATATTCAATAGCCACAAAAGGCAAGCACCAATGTAAATTTTTAATAATCTTAGCTAGCTAACTTGATCCCTTTACACACGGTGCAGCTCAGAGTCACCTGAACCTAGCAGTCTAGAGCAAAGCCAGTCCAGAGGGATGAAAAGGCTGAGGTCCAACAACAAAACATCCAGTCCTGGTACTGTAGTGCTGACACACCACAAAGCCAGAGACCTAAACCAATACGGCGGCTTAACCTTATAAGCTTGGGCTCTGTGACCAAGGAAGACATTTGGAGGTGAGTTGTGTAATGTTTACTAGCTAGCTATTTAGCTACTACAATATTATTGCATTATGCTTAATATACTGTAATGTTTTATAGCTAGTACTGTGTCTAACGTTAGGCTAGCTAGCTAATTAATGCATGTTAACTTTTGAGGACAGAAGGGTACTGTTGCTGTATAGTACCTGTGTTGTGACAAGTCCAACATAGCTAACATGACATTAGTTAGCTAGAAATGTAATGTGGACTTGTCAGCGGTAGTTAGTTACATGTATAGTACTGTACATAGCTAAGTAATGCAACAGTAGCAGGGTAAACAAATAAACCAGTTAGAACGGCTGCCTGTTTCAAGGTTTTATTTGACATATAAACCTTGAAACTTGAAAACTTGAAACTTGAAACCAGAAAGCATTTTTAAATGAAGACGTAGTCAGAGTTGGGGAGTAATGGATTACAAAAAACAGTAATTGTAATCCATTACATTACCGACTAAAATATTGTAACCGGATTATAGATACTTTTGAAAAAATGCATGATTACTTTTGGATTACTTCAGTTGAAAAAGAATAGGTGCGCAAAATAATTATGACACGTTGCATGTTTGATTTTTTTATTTAATGGTTTAAAACATAATTATTTGAAACAATATAACAATTGCGCTCTTCAATTGTGTGTGTGATCATCATGCACGCCATGGTGGGCTTGCTTAACCAGATTAGTGACCGATTTAGTTATCTACTATCAACGCATCTTTCTCAGAACAGTGATAGGCGATAGGTCTACCTGGTGTTATATCATTTTAAAGTTCCAACGTTTATTTGTCAAATACTCCGAACAACACAGCCAGGAAGAGTTGCACTGAACAACTCAGGAATTGTTTAGAAGATTGGGAATTGGAATTGTTTAGAAGATTAGGCAACTATTTGTAAGATAGGCTAGCTGTAACACGGAGCTACCTTCAAGATAAAACGTATGGAATTCATCATGATATTTGAGGAGAAAAGGTGTGTTGGCAAGCACTCTGCCAAAGGATGATGATTTGCATTTGGTGCAGCCACCTCAACTCCATCCATACAGGTAGGCCATGTGATTCTGCTTGCTTTGCATCTCAGAAAATTGCATTCATTGGTTATCATTGGATGCTGACAACATTGACTTTAAGCTAAGACTGCAGGTGTATAATCACAGTTTATTTCTTTTATTTGCGATTTGAAAATCCATCGCTGGTGGCCTTAATAATCGCAGGTTACCTTTGCGCAGGTAAAACTTATTTGTGTGGGGGTGTTCACGACTGCAAACGTGCATTCGCGTGCCTGGGGTTTCTGCAACATTTTGACAATGTTGGTGGTTGTGGAGCAAAATATCAGACTACTGCAGATTTCATGTAAGCGCAAAAAGCTACAAATATTTTGATTAAAAATGTAAAAAATAAATAAAACACAAATAACAATAGGCTAACACATCCTTAGATTTTGAGTTATGTTCAGATAAAAAGTTATTGGATTAATTGGAATGACTGAATATCTGACAGACCTTTAGCGTGTTATGTAGAGATATAGCCCAATCATACTGAAGTAGAAAGCAATGGTTTGGAAACCCTTTCCAACCGCACTGTACATAACCCATTAGGTAAAATGCAAATTCCGTTTTTTGCCAGCTCTGTAAACTCTAACATTTGTTCATCCAGTAAAGGTGTTGAAATGGTTATAGGCTATTCCTATTAGTTTTCTGATGCCTCTTAATATGAAAATAATCAAAAGTAATTCAAAGTAATCAGATTACGTTACTGATTACAAATGTGGACAGGTAACTTGTAACTGTGATGGATTACATTTAAAAAGTAACCTACCCAACCCTGGATGTAGCTAACTAGCCATTGTAGCTAGTCACAACAAACAACACAACAAACTAGTATTAACTACCCATCTCATCTGTCCCTTCTTTTCATTCATTTTTTTCTTAGAGAACTGAGGCTTTTTAACAGCAAGGTGGATCTACTTAATGACAAAGTGGATCAACTTGCAGCTGAAAGTGAGACCCCACACAACCAAAAATAAATCCCTGTGGAGTTGTCAGTGAGTGTTTGCCAAATAAACGGAACTCTCATAATACATATTCAGACTAGATTTTAAGCCCTTTAACATTTAGAATTAGTTGGGGTTTTTTCCTGACAAAATGTAGCTACATTACAACCAAGCATCTGCCTGTAATGCAACAGATGCACTATAAAAAAATTGTTTCTCATCTTATCTTGCAGCTCTTCAAATAGGGGCTAAAAGTCAGGGAGACGCTCCTCAGCCCAGAGGACTGAGCTTACTTGAAGGGGGCAGATGCAAATTGCATAAGTGACGAAGAAAGTGACAATGACAAGTGCTAGGAGAGGAGTCACGATTGAGAGTACAGTCTTATTTTTATTTCTTGGGTGTCTTTTGCTTAGACAAATGCTTAACAGCTTGGCCTATATAATTCTGCTAGCAATTTACAGGTCAAAGACATCTTTACCTATTTTTGTTACGTCTGTGTATAGTAGTGCACAATACTTTCCTAATTTGAAAAAGAGAATGGTAAATTCTCTTTTTCAAATTAGGAAACAAACATCAAATCAGCATAAATTCAGGAGGATCTGTTACTTTTTAGAACTGAGACTTGGGACTGTCATTTTTGGAGAGAATCAGCTCCATATTCTTACATATCTTCATAGTATTTTGCAATATCCGGACAACAATATCTCCGGATTCTCAGGGTCAGGGTCAAAGTCTTGAGATATTGTGGAGGTGGAAAAAAGCAGTCCAGGTGATGTTTTTTATGTGGGATTCGAAAGGAAACGGTACATAATGAAGAGGAGTGGTCTGAGTACTGACCCCTGTGGGACACCTTGAGTGACAGCTGCACACTGTGATCTATGATGTTTGATATGGACAAATTGTTGACGATCCGAGACGTAGGAGGAGAACCTAGAGAGAGCAACACCCGTAACACCAGCCAGGCGTTCCAAGAGAAGTGTATGAGAAATTATATCAAATGCTGCACTCAGGTCTGGGAGATTTGGTTTCTATGAGGGGGCACGCATTGACAAAGTGAATGAGAGACAAAATTATAGCACGCCAACAAGTTCTGCAGGGAGGTGTAGCCAAAGTTTTATTCAACTAATAGCAAACACCAGAAATAAAATAATATATAGAACACAACAAAACCAGGTCAACCGAATACACAAAATAACAACCTATACAGGTAACCACGCCAGTGTAACATCAAACAAAAGTCTCATAATGCAACATGGCTCCTACAGCTCAGCACACTGCTGTATCCTAAGACAACAAAAAACTTCTTCATAGGCATTTCCAGATGTAAATCATAACCAAGCAAATACCGCCATCTATAGCAGATCAAATATTTTTTTAGTGCATCATTACCCCGGCTTTAGTCCAAGAAATTAATATATAGCCAAAAGTGCCTTTAGGCTTTATAAGAAGTCTGGCACTTACAATAAAAACATGGTACCAATGCAGGCACTTACATTAAAACACTACAATATAAAATAAAGCTTGACTCACCATGAGTAGAGTGTAAGGCAACGAGTGTCAGAATGAAACCTCAAAATAATGTCTTTCCACTGATTTGTGTACTTGCAAGTGAGATCTCTTACAAATGTCAGCTGCATCAACTGGGCATTGCACACATCTGTGGTCTGTGAAAATATTTTTCAGGGTAGAGAACGTGTTCTCGAACATTCCAGTGGAGGCACCAAAAGTTAACGCAAGTTTAAAAGCAGTCAGTACACTTGGCATGGCCGCCAATGTTTTCTGTTGTGCTTTGGATATGTTTAATTGTCCACTTCTCTGCTTGTGTCCTTATCTATCTGCGTGCACAAGAACTGTTTCGCGACTGTGTGAAATATCACTTGTGAAAATATTGATTCACTTGAGTATCGCAATATTATGTTTCGCAATACTGTATTGATTTTTTTATTAATAGTTAACATGCAAAGATTCATGGCAGTGGTTCATTTTTCTGTTTAAACCCCTGGCCGCTAGATAGGAGTGTTGTATCTTCAGCCTTTTGACTCCTCCACTCCAACGTAAAAACGTAAACTGACAAGAAAGCAGAGTACTTCCCAAGCATTAGAAAACCTAGCTGGCTGACAGGTAACGCGTTACCATCAATGGCTGAATCCAAGATAATTAGACCGGCTCCCGCAATGTACAAAGCTGAAGTCTGGTCTAATTTTGGCATCCACAATAAAGAAGGCATTAAGGAGTTTGATAAGAGCCATGCCTTTTGCAAAATATGCCATGCAAAAATCAAATGTTCCGGGAACACAACGAATTTGAGAGCACACTTAGCAAGACACCATGGTGATGTACAGCTAGCGTTCTGCAAGTGGATCCCTCTCAACTCACTCTGGATCAAGTTCACACACCGAAGTTACCACCAACCTAAACTCATGCAACCAAAATAACTCAGTCATTACTGTTAGCTTCAGTCCACTTTTGAGCCAAGAACAGAATCATTAAACCGCAATCAAGGAAGAATCTTTATTTACAGTCCAAGATTACATGTTCTCCAAATGTCTTTGTCTTTAACAGCATATTTATATTAGACCAAACCTCCAACACATCCCTTCCACTATCTGGCTTCCACTATCTGGTCTTCAAATCACATAAGTGTATTCTATATCCTAACTTCATATGGCCTGGTCCACTCTATAGTTCTTGGCTCCACACACACTTATTGGGTTGTGTGGGGCCCCTCAATAATAGATACCAGATGTTTGCTATACAATACCTCATAAAGCACAAAACAGCAACAAAACAGACACAAAACCTTTCTCTGTGTTGTGTTCTTTATCAAGAGTATGGAACTAAAATATAGTTATATTATCAGGAAAAGACATGCTTTCTCACAATGGTATGTTCCAACCTACAATCTATGGGTCTATTCAGAGTCACATGGACAACTCCTATCAGGAGGTATGGACAGGATGTATGGATAGGGTGTGTGGGGCCCATCAGTAATGGGCCCAGCACCACGTCCTATCTATTGTCCTTTGTTCAGAGTTGGTCAGCACATATGTGTTGTGTTTGGTTTCTCATGCCCATAATCTCTCACTACTTTATTTAATTTGCAAAGATATGCGCCCTCTCATGAATGAAGGCATCTGTAATATGGTGAATACAATGGAGCCTCGATAAACCCTACTCTCCCGACAACACATCACTGACATCGCTGTGCCCAAGTTGTACAATGAGGTAAAAATGAGGGAATCTCTCAGTTCGGCTGAGAGAGTCACTTCAACATGCGCTTGGACATCGAGGGCCACAGAATCGTTCGTAATCACATCACATAACGAATTAGTGGAAGGTGGACACGTGCTATAAACAAGAGCGATGCTTGACAGCCACACAGGAGAGAATATCACAGCGTTGCTAAAGGAGGCCATTATTGAATGGAGATTGGAAGCGAAAGATACCGTCATGCCTCCAATATGAATGTCGCAGCTGGACTTGCAGACTTGACCCACGTACGATGTTTTGCACACAGACTTGCAGAAAGCACTGAAATTGCCAAAAATTGTGCGACTACTCGGCAGAATCAGACATGTTACAAAATTTTTCAGATGCAGCACCATAGCCAGTCACCAGATAAAAAACAAACAGCACCTGCTTCAGCTACCAAAACACAGGTCGATCACAGACGTTGTCACAAGGTGGAACAGCTCTTATGACAAGATAGAAAGATTTTTAAAACAACAGCCAGCCATCTTCGCAGCACTGATTTCAACCGAGGTCAGAAAGAGTGAAAAGGATATCTTCACCCTGAGCACGGCAGACATCACATGTGCCGAGGAAGTGCTCAAGGCACTCAAGCCAATGAAGGATGCCACCTTGGTAATGTCAGAGGAGAGCATTCCCACTCTTTCTGTCATTGTACCACTTCAAGCCAAGCTTGTCATGGATACACAAGAAAGTCTGGTTGACACACAGAGAGTGAAAGTCATCAAGGATGCTTTACCACAAGATCTGGGAAAGAGATATGCCAATGAGAGGGAGACACTGTGCATGGCATCAGCTCTTGATCCTAGGTTTAAGGATCTACCTTTTGTCTCTGAAGCAGAGACCAATGAGACCTACTCCAAAATGACTGATGCTGTGGTGGCTGCCATAAAGAAGTAACAGAATGTAAGTAAATAAATTAGGCTATTTGTTTTTATTACATGCAATAAAGATTATAAGTGTATACATCTGAGTAAATAAAAACAAATGAAATATATTGATGACCATTTAGTTTTAATAGCTGGACTTAGTTAATTATGTACAGAAATAGAAATGTGCAATAGAATGAATTTGGGTTCAGATTGTGTTGTGGTAGTTAATTTAAATTTAATGTAAAATGAATACTAGTTTAATTTGATGCGTGGTGTTCTTTTCAGCAGCAGGAGGAGGTAGACTGTCCGGTGGAGGAGACTGACCAGTTAGAAGAGGTTGATCACCCACTTAACAATGAGGATGGCCCTGCCCCTGCCCCCCAGCCATCCATAAAGAGACCAAGGAGTTCATGCACATTGGCTGACTTGCTTGGAGCTACGTTTGCCTCTGCCAAAGACAGTGCTGCACCAAAATCTGCACATGATGCTGCTGCAGCTGAGATTAAATGGTTTAGAGAGGAAACCCCTTTGTCACTCCCAGAAAATCCTCTAAATTGGTGGAAGGCACACAAACATGAGTACCCTCAGCTATCCAGAGTACCAAAGTGTTTCCTGTGGATTCCTAGCACAAGTGTCTCTGCGGAGTAGGGATGTACATGACAAATATTTTCACTATCGATAATTCCTCAGCTTTTGTCATCAAATAGTCGATCCCACCCACCTTTGCCAAAAAGAGAGGTACTGAATGAAAAAAATTAATGTAAATTGTAATATGTTATGCAATAAATTCAACATTTTATTTAAAAATATAGTTAACAACTTCAACGTTTTAGTATAAACAATTACAGGCCAGATAGACTTTTACTCGGGAGACATTCAGAAATGCCATTACAGCAGCAAATAACCTAATGCATAGGCCTGTTAAGTCGTTAGTATTTTATTACGTTATTAAGTGATTTATTTCAAATTATTGTTACAGGCTTTTCCATTTATTACAATTGCAAATGAACTATAAACGTTGTCAAAAAACACATTGTCTACCATGAATTAGCGCAGAGATATGTATGAATTGCCTTACATTAGCTGAAGTCTTTGTGTCAATGTTTTCTGGCCTTAACTACAAAATAAAAAAAAATATTAGACCATCTAGCCAGCTATTTTTTATGTACAGTCCCTTAAGACTATACTTTCCAAACGAAACTACACTTAATATATAGACAGAGTTACATTACCGTCTGAATTAAATCAAACAAACCTACCGATGCGTTCCAGTTCCAGTGAATAAAAAAATATCCTTGGAAGGAAGCTTAATAAGAATAAAATTATATACAATTAATGAAAAAAAACCAAACAATCTTGCTAGCGCATTCATAGATGCAAGATCTTAACAAAAATGTAAAGAACCATTAGGTAATGTCCATATTATTAAGATAATTTATTCTTGTTTAGAAAAATTAGCATGTCCACATGCTCCGGGAGTAGACGAGTAGGCTTACATAGTCTGTTGACTATCAGGCCCACAGTTGAGAAAACCCTTTCAGCCGATACAGATGTTGCCAGGATGCAAAGGTATGCTTTCACTAGGCGTGATAATTTCCTGTACTTGGCTGTTAGCCAGATTTGTTTAGTCTATAAGAAATAACCCGTCATTATTGCTGCCAAGTGAGTCAATTTTTTTTGAAGGACCGCATAAGCGGAGCCAGCCAAGAGGAACAAATGTCACTAACCAACTGGCTGGCTGACTGGCTAGCTGGCTCTTGTTAAATAGCATAGTGGTTAGAGACGCTGGTTATCAACCAATGGGTTCCGTGTTTGAGCCTCATCACAGGCAAAACAAATAATGCATTAGGATTTGTTCAGGATAGACAAAAACTTTGCTGGCTAAAACCATCAGTTGCTACATTTTAGTAAGCCTAAAATAAAACAGTTTATGGTGATATTGCGACTATTTCTGGTGGATTTTCAAAGTATGCATCCGTGCATGCTTTTTGGGGTAATATAGGCTAGATCACCCCCTCTCAGTAAAAGAGTAGGGGTTTCCAAGATTCTCTCATCTTTTTACTTGTCAGTTATCATCACCTATAATGATATTTATTGTCTCAATGTCATTCACGAATGAAAGAAAAACGAACAGTGTTGTGCCATGAAATTAAACAGGTTTGGCTGTGTAAAGTCTCGCTAGTAATTGCTCAATTCTTATGACTATTGCAATTAGTAAGTTAGTAGATACTAGTAGGCCTATTACTGGCTAATAAACTGTTAAAACGACCAGTGGCAAAAGCCATAAAATTCATAGATGCTATTTGTGGTGGAGGTAAACTTAATAAGAAATGTTAATCAGTTTAACACAATGCTTAATGGTGTCTAGCGAAATATTCAAACTTGGCATAGTGTTAATGCGTGACAAAATGCATGATCTAATGTCGGGATGCTATACAAATACTTGCACACTTATATCTCTGTGGTTGTAGTGGTTACAGGCACAGCCTCTCCTGTGGGAGACCCAGGTTCAAATACAGCGTGGGCAGCAACATTTCTCACTTTTAATTGCGGGCTGGCTGAACTAGGCTTGCCTGGTTCCTTTTCAGTTTTTTTGTAACTTTCCGAAAATTAGATTAACTTGTCGATAAATGCCATCCTTGTCAACAATTCAACTGTTTGTTCTCACCCTGTGAGATTCTGTTTTGTTCGGTTTAGATGTTGCTTTTGTTTATGAACGTGGCCTGTTCTATTTGGTTTTTGTCCTTTGATTTTGAATGCAGCTTGTCTTTTTCCCCCTCGTTGTGTCCCTATTTAAGTTCCTCCTGCCCCCTCTGAGGGGGCACGAGCCGGAGGGGTTCCCCAAGGAGCCAATGACGCCACCAGAGTTGTCCCTGTATCCGGTCTCGGTTATGAGGCGGTGCTGCCGCCTCTTTCTGGTGCCCAAGGAGGGGCTGCCGCCTCTTCCTGGTGCCCAAGGCGGGGCCGCCGCCTCTTCCTGGTGCCCAAGGCGGGGCCACCATCTCCTCTTCCTGCACCTCCGGCAGGGTTGCCGTCTCCTCTTCCTGCACCTCCGGCGGGTCGCCGTCTACTCATTCTGCACCTCTGGTGGGCCGCTACCTCTTCCGGCTCCTGTTCCTCTTGCCCCTCAGCCGGCTCCGGCTCCTGGTCCCCCCTCGGCCGACTCCTGATCCCCCCTCAGCCAGCTCCTGATCCCCCGGCTCCTGGTCATTGTGTGTGTTCATGTGTCTACGGCTGTGCTGCTTGTTAGTATTTCTTGATTAAACTCATTTGAAACCCCTGTGCCTATGTTCTGCTACCCATGCCGCAACGTGACACCCTCCTACTGCGAGAGTTTTCTCCACCGCAGGTGACATTGTAACCGCACAAATAAGTGTCCTGAAAGCTGGTCATGTTACAGAGTCTATGCATTTTCTTTTGACTACTTGAGAAATTTAAAACTGGCAGAGTTACATACTACAATAGAATGTGAACCTTTAAAGCAGGATAAACAAATATATACTGTCTGTATACAATTTAATTTTCTTTAATTAAATTGTATATTGCAGGCACTTTATTTTTTTATATTTTACTGATATAGGCATTAGGCCTATACAATAAATATTATTTTACTCAGATTTATGCATATGGCGGTTTGTTCTTTGTACTATGACAGTTTTTCTAAACTTAGATTTAAAAAAAATTGCAATATATTGCCTTGCTTACAGTATCGCAATATATTGAATCGTAACCCCTGTATCGTGATATGTATTGTATCGCCAGATTCTTGCCAATAAACAGCCCTAGATAGCATCACTATCAAGAAAGATGTCGCTCTCTGGATCCAGCGCTGCAAGTGCACTGTGTGTTAGGCTCACTGAAGCGTTCTTCCATTTCACCTAACACTACATCAACTATAATGAAGAATTGCCTCTAGTTAAATCTTGTCATTGTTGTCCTCCTGTCCAATTGTCTTCTCACCCACATTTTGGTCCATGTTCTTATTTAATGTGCGCCTTCATTTAGGGGGTACAGGTGTCACCGTTATGTTGGTAAATGTCACCTCGCAGGATAGTTTGCAAATGCACTCGATTGCACTACTCACTGACTTGTAAGCAGGTCAGTGTCTTCTCCCTACAGAAGCTTGCTGGCGGGTCCAGTAGAACATGCACTTTGTGCATAAGCTCCTCTAAAGAAGAAAGAATGCGTCGCACACCCGAATGAACAGCGATAGTGGGTTTTTTACAGAATTTATAATGAGCACCACAAACACTGAAAAAATCCATGATTGATTCTTCAGATGACATTGCTTGTACAATGACTAAATGTAGCTGATGATTTAAACAGTGCACATATGGAATTTCTTGCTCTAGTTTTTCTTGTAAGAGCTTTTGTTTTGTACTCCATCATGCCTTACAGACATGAAGGAGGCTCCGTCATAAACTTGGCTTAAAATCTTTTAAAACCTATTTTATTCACTATAGCTTTCGTCACCACACTGCTGAGTAGACCAAGATGGCGGCGCGTGTGCATCACGCGGCTTAGCGTCTACCCAGTTTTTGCAAATTAGCAGTAATTTTCTTAATACTTCTTAGCTTGTTCACTCAGCAAACAGCAGACAGAACACCCAGATGGTGTTTTAGTGATTGCAGAGGACTTCATTCATTCAAATCTGAAAACTGTTTTTCCCAAATTCCACCAAAATGTGTGAAACCATCGGGGAGGACAGTCAAAGTGTGGCCAGAAGGGTCAGACTCACTTCTACAGCACCAGTTTCAACACACAGACTAGAGTCTGTTTGCCACTCAAGCCACCCTGTTTGCCACTCAAGCCACACTCCCAAACGGACCTTGAAACATATGCATCCTCCATTCTGGATTACAGCAACATCTGCACCAACAATGTCACCACCCATAAACTAATAAAGACCTTCCCCAACTACAAACCGTGGATGAACAAACTGTTTGCCCTCCTACCATCAGGCAGGCGGTACAGGTCTCTTCAGTCCCGCACCAGCAGGCTCAGGAACAGATTCATCCCATCCACTGTAACCCTACTGATCTCTGTGACCCAGGGAACTCTGCGACCCATCACTTACCATACCCCCCACATCTCAGGGACCTTGTTGCACTACTCTTTTGTACTACTCTGACACTGCCTTGCAGAGCCTGATAATGGGAGTTTTCAGTGGTTACAGGTACGTGTCTACCTCAGGAACCTCACCGCTGCTATCCCTGGATTTCAGTTGCACGTTGCACATCCAATTTGCCTCTTTGCACAATTAGTATTGCCATTGTACTTGCATTTTTACAGTTGTTACACACACGTCTACCTCGAGGACCTTCTACCCTACTACAGTCCTCCTTCATTTGCCTCGTTTGCACATCTTGTATGCCATTAAGTAATTGCCATTTGTACCCGAACAACTGTTATCCTACTTGTAACATACACTATACCTAATACTTGTAATCCTTCCGCTTTCCTCTATTTGCCTTACTTGCACCTTTAGTATTGCCATTTGTACTGCATTTGCCTTCATTGCACATCTACACATTCCACCTGTAATATATGTAGGGTAGGTGCCTGTATAGGCCAGTAGGAGTCTCTGTTGCGCTATTTTCGCTGTCTATTTCTTAAGTGGATCTATTACGTTGTGCGTTTTGTGCATCGCAGGACACCGTAGTTCTGAGTAATGTTCCGTCAGGGCCGCCATGTTTCTTTTGGATTTCTTTCCGTGCCCTGTAAGGTAAGCATTGTTAATAGTAGCCTGAATGATCGTTAATTATCAGCGCTAAAACCTCTCATCCATTTAAATTGTGCATTTATACTGGGTGTTTACGTTCTAAAATACATTGTGACATGAGTCGATTATTGTTATGTGTTGGTGGTTGTGCTACTTGGTAATTGCTGCTAGCAAACGGTTAGCGTGGCCGGCGATATTTCCTACTGTTAGTGATTCTTGGTTAGCATGACTAGCGTGCCGTGAGCCATTAGGTGATTCAATGTAAACGAAAAAGGGTACGGCACAGCAGCACTAGCTTGTCTGTTCACCTAGCATTTCAATTGGTAGTTAGTGGTGTATATTTTTTTTAATTGATTCTATTTTTTGGACGTTATTTAATCTGACTTTACATTAACCATCAGCTGAATGTTTTGTAATTTTGTCATAAAAATATTGTTTAAGTAAATGAGATTTCTTTCCGTGCCCTGTAAGGTACTGACTGTGACCCCCTGAGAAAGATTCTTCAAAGTGTAGCATTAAAGAACAGCAGAGTCTCAACCACAATCCCGAACACAGTGTCTGGTGCCTTCTTCCCTCCACACGACGCCCCACAACACCTATTAAGAAAAACACAACGCAGATTCCAGGGGAGGTGTAGAGGAACTGTAGAAGGTGGTATCAACTCCAGGAGACTGCGGGTTACATCTTTGGTACCTGAGACTGTGAGCTGAGCCCAGCAGTTGCCTTTGTTTCAGAGACTTTTGTGAGGGAAGAGCATCCGCCATCAGCAATATATCCTTCTGAATTGTTGAGTGGAATTATAATGTGTTAGTAGTATCAGCAGTTCTGGTGTTTCATGTAAAAAAAAATTAAAAAGAGGAATTTTCTTAATGTATGAAGTAAGTTTCAGTTAAATCTGTGGTATCTAGGGGTTCATATGTTTTATAATCGAACACCAGGTTTCTTTTATTATTCTACCATATCCATAGTCACACCTAACACTTTAGCACTCTAAAATAGGTATTTCACCCCAGTTAAATAAATAAATAATAATGTCAACTGAGTACGAAGATCCCCTCTTACGGTTGGAGCCAACCTCTGCCACAGCCCCAAGCAGCCAACACGTCCACAGTCCTGCAACAAGCTACACCCAGGACCCACACAATATACCCTCCCACCCTATGAGTGCACAATCAGCAACAGATATTGACTCCTTGACTAAGCAGCAAGTGGTGAGGCCTAAGCTTGTTGAACACAGCGCCAGGTTTGCTGAGACCCACTTACAGCATCACACACAGGATCACCAGACCTACCAACAGCTTCCAGGGTCCGAGCTAGGCTGGCAGTTTTCCCCACAATCCCCAGTGCTCACCCCTTATCCTACTCATTGTGCTACCCCAGCCAACCGACTCACTCAGGGAAGCGGCGGAGTCTCAACACAAACCCACGTACCCCGCTTTGATGCCTCCCCAGCCACAGAAACATGGCGCCAGCTAAGCAGGACAGATTACATTCTGCCAGGTGTAATGCCTGTGGATGCCTTTATGCCCTACTCAGCTGTGCAGTCTGTTAACCTTGGGGGGCCCCTGCTGCTCTGTCCGTTCGAAGGCCTCCACCCGATGCCCCTCCAGATGTGCACACTAAACCACATTGAACCAGCTGGGGTGCAAATCCCCACAATCTTTTAGCCAGGGGAATACCGCCACCTTTGCTGGATCCAGCCCCGACCTGCAACCGGCCCCCAGACCCCAAACGGCTACCTACACGTGGGACCCAAACTCAACAGCGCCAAACCCTCCAACTGTGGCCAGTGCAACCGTGGGTCACATGGCTCCTCTGCATACTTCCAACCCAGCTTACACACAAGCCCCTGCATCTGACCCTCGAACCGCCATGCACTTTGGTGTTTTCACCCACCCTTTGCCCCATCCCCAACCCTCTATTCCGCCCGGCCACCCATATCCACCTGCTCAAGTACTGCAGACCTCTGCCCCAGCCACTGCCAATCCGGGCTACCCACAGATGACATACAGTGGGTTCATGCAGACTCATCACGTAAAAAATGTCCAAGCGTTTACGGGAAGCAAGATACTGGTTGATGACTGGATTCGAGATATGCAGTATCTTCTTGAAGCACTAGAGCTACCCGCCCACCTCCGCTACTCCACCGTCGTGCGGCACTTGAGTGGTGAGGCCAGAAAACTGGTCCTGAATCTGCCCCCCCATGAACAGACTCCGGAGCAGGCTTTTGAGGAACTCCGGGCAGAGTATGGTAATGCACAAGGCTCATTGGACCCCTAGCCAACTTCTATGAGCGCAGTCAACAGCCAGGAGAGTCCCCATGCTCTTATGCTATTGCACTGGAGTCTACATTGCAGACGGTGGAAGAAAGGCAGAGAGGAGGTGAACCCTTCCCAGATCATGACAGTAAGCTCACCCGATAGTTCCTAAGAGGGCTCAATGATGAAGAGGTGTATGCAAGGAGGTGTATGCCCAGGCTCTTAAGCTTCAGGGAACTGCAAGGTGAGTTAAGAAATTTGGTAAGGGAGACTAAGAAGTCCCAGCCTCAGCAGAGGATGAAGAAAATGTGAAAGTTGAAAAAACAACAAGCTAGCAGAACTGACTGAGATGGTCCAAAGGTTAGCCCTCACCCAAAAGGAATACATGGCCAAGCTGTCCCACCTTGAGTCGAAAATCTCGCCACCCCGCGTCCCCTCGACAAGACCCCAGCCCACCCCGGTGGGGCCCATCCAGAGTGCAAGTGTTATATCCTACCGGAGTGGGAAGCAAGGGCACATAGCCCGGGTTTGCAGGGCTTTTTTTTCAGATCCTCAGCAAGTGACCCCTGCAGAGGGTAACAAGCCTCAAGCACCTCATCCTTTAAACGCATAAAGCCCATGGTACCCGGGGCGACCATGGGTGAGCATCAAAAAAGAAACCACAGATGAAAGAGACGGCCCGTCATTAGTGGGTCCTAGGAATGAGGTAGAGGTGGAGGTAAATGAAATGAAATGCAGGGCTCTAATAGATTCTGGCTCTCAAGTAACCAGTATCACCCACAGCCACTGGCGTAACCACCCCGTCCTCCAAAAGCAAAAGCTCCAGTCCTCCCAAATACCCATTGAGGGGGCCGGAGGGCAGAGTGTGCCGTATCATAGTGTTCTATGCATCACGCTGAGGATGCTGGGAAAAGAGTTCAATAATTTTCCAGCTTTTGTCGTTCCAGAACCAATTACATTCAAACTCATGTTAAATAGAAGTCATCACACACCTGCCATCATTTAAAGTGACACTGATTAATCACAAATAAATTTCAGCCGTTCTAGTAGGATTTTCCTGACATTTTCTTAGTTGCACCTCCGAGCAAAAGCCATGGTCCGCAGAGAGCTTCCAAAGCATCAGAGGGATATCATTGTTGAAAGATATCAGTCAGGGGAAGGGTACAAAAGAATTTCCAAAGCATTAGATATACCATGGAACACAGTGAAGACAGTCATCATCAAGTGGAGAAAATATGGCACAACAGAGACATTACCAAGAACTGGACGTCCCTCCAAAATTGATGACGAGACGAAAACTGGTTAGGGTGGCTTCCAAGAGGCCTACAGAAACATTAAAGGAACTGCAGAAATTTCTGGCAAGTACTGGCTGTGTGCTACATGTGACAACAATCTCCCGTATTCTTCATATGAATGGGCTATGGGGTAGGGTGGCAAAAGGGAAGCCTTTTCTTACAAAGAAAAACATCCAAGCCCGGCAGAAGTTTGCAAAAAAAAACATAAAGTCTCCCAAAAGTGTGTGTGGTTTTTTCCAGAGCTGTTGTGTGTGTGTGTGTGTGTGTGTGTGTGTGTGTGTGTGTGTGTTGAAGCATCTTTTGATTTTATTACAGCACTCAGTCTTTTTGGGTAGGAGTCTATTAGCACGGCACATCTTGACGTGGCAATATTTGCCCACTCTTCTTTGCAAAAGCGCTCCAAATCTGTCAGATTGCGAGGACATCTCTTGTGCACAGCCCTCTTCAGATCACCCCACAGATGTTCAATTGGATTCAGGTCTTGGCTCTGGCTGGGCCATTCCAAAACGTTAATCTTCTTCTGGTGAAGCCATGCTTTTGTGGATTTGGATGTGTGCTTTGGGTCGTTGTCGTGCTGAAAGGTGAACTTCATCTTCAGCTTTCTAACGGACGCCTGAAGGTTTTGTGCCAAAACTGCCTGGTATTTGGAACTGTTCATAATTCCCTTCACCCTGACTAAGGCCCCGGTTTCAGCTGAAGAAAAACTGCCCCAAAGCATGATGCTGCCACCACCATGCATCACTGTGGGTATGGTGTTCTTTGGATGATGTGCAGTGTTGTTTTTGCGCCAAAACATACCTTTTGGAATTATGGCTAAAAAGTTCAACCTTGGTTTCATTAGACCAAAACACATTTTCCCATGTGCTTTTGGGAGACTTTTTGTAAGAAAAAGCTTCCGTCTTGCCACCCTACCCCATAGCCCATTCATATGAAAAATAATGTCTGGTGCCTTCTTCCCTCCACACGACACCCCACAACACCTATTAAGAAAAACAACGCAGAGTCCAGGGGAGGTGTAGAGGAACTGTAGAAGGTGGTATCAACTCCAGGAGACTGCAGGTTACATATACATATACTTAATACTTGTACATTTCCTGCCCTCTATTTGTACTTCTGGTTAGACGCTTACTGCATTTCGTTGTACTGTACTTGTACTGTTCAATGACGATAAAGTTGAATCTAATCCAATACCAATGAGTTCATTCTGTATGCTGTGACATGTATATGTATCATTTCGAGGGATAGACGTCAATATTTCGGCCAATTGTTTTTGGTCCTTCTTAAATGTTTAGTCTAGTAGTGAGAGGAAAAGACCACTGCCTCCCTCTAACATGTCATCAAAAGCCTCCAGTTTCCCTCTTAAAGGCAACTGGTTCTACAAAAGTAATCCTGTCACATCAATAAGAGCGGAAAAGTAATACCTATATATAAAAGTAATACCTATAAGTTCGTCTGTGTTAACAAGTGTTGAGATTTCCTTGCCTTGCCTCTCACTCGCTCATACCACAATGCCTGGCACGTAATATACTCTTTAGAGTTTGCATATCTGTGAAACCTATTCTCCTTTTCAACTGCATGCTTCCAATCATTGTAGCCCTGGACCATGAAGGCCGAGTCCATTGTCCCTCGTATTATTAAAGTGGCGGTAAGGAAAGCAGTAAGCTGCGTCTGCAGTAAAATAACTAGTTGGTGTGTCAAGATAATTGTCACATCACTGAGCAGTCTGCATGATTGTAACTTTCAGCTTAACGCCCCCTTCACATCAGTATAAACCAACTTATCTCATAAGATTGACAACTTGGTAATTATGCATTTTATAAAAATGTATTATTAAATGTGTTATTTTGAAGTGTGATCATATCATAAAAAAATATTGTTTCACAATTGGTTACACATTTTAAGCTTTATGTGAAAATGAATTTTGGGGGGGGGGCAGCATTCCATTTTTGCCAAGTGTGTAGGTCATCTTCCTGCGCTAACGGTTTATCCTTCCTGAACTTTGTTTGCAGTCAGTGACTCCAAGGTTACGCTGTGCACTCATGTGGCATTTTTGCCTGAGGTTCTGTGTTTCTATCAAGTGTTGGCCTTTGCCATGTTTCCCTTTTTTGTCCCTCCCTTTGCGTCCGTTGACCAGGAGCGTCTGCATGCTCTCTATCCTGCTAATGTGGTCCGCATTTATATCTTTCTAGCATTTGCCCATGCCACATTTTTTTATGAATAGCAATCAGATATTTCAGAATCAAACAAAGGGTTGGATCGGTTCTTCTTCTGCTCTTTAGTCTTATCTACTACAGATGTAAAACTAGTGAAATACTGTAGCGCCAGTACGGCCACTGGAATGGCTGAAAATCAGATCGTTTTGGAGGTGGTCTTGTTCACTAAAATGTTCACTAAAATTTCTAACATTTCTTTAGTGATAAAACGTGGTTTGGCCTTTGGAAATCTCTAATGCATACAATTGGGCAATGGTCACTGATATCTAGCGGAAATACACTGCATGCCATACATTTCTGGAAATGTTGTCAGTACATAATCAATCACTATAGAGTTTATAGGCTCCTTTAAATAAGGCCAAGTTGGCTTTACGCCAACACAGAACTTCATAATTCTATCTGCCCCTGTGATTCACAGTCTACGTTAAGATCACCAATGATAATAACTTAATTTCATAAATGTTGTCAATTGGTCCATTAGGTGATTTAGCATACCTTTCATGGGAGACGGCAGGCAATATACTCCAGAAACTCTAATATAACTATTGTTTCTGAATTTAATTCTTTAGACTAGCAACTCAATTTCCTCATGAAAACAGAAATACTTAAGGAGAGAGACTGAAAGGGGACTTTGTTTTAAATGTCTACGCCTCCACCTTTTCCCAACCTATGTCCTCTAAATACATCATTTGTATTCTTAAATAAACAAGTTTCAGATAAAATAAATTTTGGCTTAGATCGAGATATTAAAATCCATCTTCAACAATAAACTCTATAATTTAGGTGTATAAACTAATGACCATTTTTTTAATGTAATTGGATTGTCAACATATACAGCTCGGGAAAAAATTAAGAGACCACTGCACCTTTTTCTTTTCTTTCCAAAAAAGTCGAAAAGGAAGGTTTTGAGGGAGGAACAGAAGGGTTAAAATTAAGAGACCACTGCAAATTGAACGCTTCTGTTCCTCACTCAAAACTTTCCTTTTCAACTTTTTTGGAAAGGAAAGAAAAAGATGCAGTGGTCTCTTAATTTTTTCCTGAGCTGTACAGTGCCCTCCACTAAAATTGGCACCCTTGGTAAATATGAGCAAAACAGGCTGTGAAAAAAATGTCTTTGCTCTTTATCCTCACAAAAGTTGAACCCTTATTGAAGTAAAATGACTGACAAAAATGTGAAATAAACATCTATTTTTTATCCAAAACATGTGTGCCACAATTATTGGCACCCTTAGAAATTATTTTGAGTAAAATCTAACTGAAGCATATAATCCCATTCATATTTTATGTTTTTAAATTCACCTCAGGGATTAGGAACACTTATGTGGTAAGCCATTACTTCCTTTTTCTCTAGGGTATATGAGGTGACACACAAGCCAAATTTCCATAGTCATCCATCACTATGGGAATGACTTGAGAATACAGTAATGATATGCGGCAAAATGTTGTTGAGCTGCACAAATAAGGAAATTGCTATAAGAAAATAGCCAACAGCTGAAAATGCCCATTTCCACTATCAGGGCAATAATTAAGACCTTTAGCCTAAAGCAACTGGAGATGTTAACAATCGGCCTGGAAGAGGAAAAGGATGTGTGTCTATATTCACACACACACTGAGGAGGATGTTTCGACTGGCCATAGAATCTCCAAGGATGACAGTTGGACAATTGCAGAAGTTAGTTGGGTCTTTGGGTCAGAGAGTCTCTAAAACTACAGGCACTAATATAATCACAAATTGTTTAGGAGAGTTGCCATAAAAAAATAATTTGCTGTCATCAAACAACAAAAACTCAAGCACCTAGTTTGCCAAACACTACTGGAACTGTTGTTGGGACTAAGTTATTGTCAGATCAGACCAAAATTAAGCTTTCTGGAAATGACACCACAGATGGTTTTGGCAAAGACAGAAAGATAAAGTACATCATCACCACTGTGAGGTATGGTGGTGGATCTTGGATGTTGTGGGGCTGTTTTTCTTCCAAAGTCCCTGGACAAATTCTTACGGTGGATGTCCTCTGTTCCGGCACGAATTCGCCTGCAAATGCGCTGCCTTGCCCCAGATGGCTGTTTATGAGCGTTTCCGGTATGAGTGTTTGTTTTTTGGCGAGATAGGGCTCTGTTGACATCCCTTCTAGAAATTTTTTTAATTTAACATGATACCGACCAAAATGATTTTTCTCACTCATGGGCAAAATAAAAACACACGTTATAATGAGCACTATGCTAGCAGGCAATGAATTTCTGTGGTGCTGCCATATAAAACAAACAACTCAATGCTAAATAAACACAGCACATTTAACAATACAGAGCTAACTTATAAAACTGACCTGCGTCACCAACAATTTCCACCATCCTCCAATCCTTATTGTCCTTGTCCCCGCTATAATTTGATTTTCCTCCAGTTGGTAGTAGAACGTTTCACATTGAGCAAAAATATTTCACATGTGCCGTGGCAGTACAAAAATGGACCAACAAGGAAGACCGTCTCTTGTTTATGAAAGACTCTACTTCCATTGAATCCCCTCAAAATAACACAACACACAGCCATTAATGTCTAAACCGCTGGCAACAAAAGTGTGTACACCCCAAGTGAAAATGTCCGAATTGGGCCCAATTAGCCATTTTCCCTCCCCGGTGTCATGAGACTCGTTAGTGTTACAAGGTCTCAGGTGTGAATGGGGAGCAGGTGTGTTAAATTTGGTGTCATCACTCTCACACTCCCTCATACTGGTCACTGGAAGTTCAACATGGCACCTCATGGCAAAGAACTCTCTGAGGATCTGAAAAAAAGAATTGTTGCTCTACATAAAGATGGCCTAGGCTATAAGAAGATTGCCAAGAACCCGAAACTGAGCTGCAGCACGGCGGCCAAGACCATACAGCGGTTTAACAGGACAGGTTCCGCTCAGAACAGGCCTCGCCATGGTCGACCAAAGAAGTTGAGTGCACGTGCTCAGCGTCATATCCAGAGGTTGTCTTTGGGAAATAGACGTATGAGTGCTGCCAGCATTGCTGCAGAGGTTGAAGGGGTTGGGGGTCAGCCTGTCAGTGCTCAGACCATACGCCGCACACTGCATCAAATTGGTCTGCATGGCTGTTGTCCCAGAAGAAAGCCTTTTCTAAAGATGATGCACAAAAAAGCCCGCAAACAGTTTGCTGAAGACAAGCAGACTAAGGACATGGATTACTGGAACCATGTCCTGTGGTCTGATGAGACCAAGATAAACTTATTTGGTTCAGATGGTGTCAAGCGTGTGTGGTGGCAACCAGGTGAGGAGTACAAAGAAAAGTGTATCTTGCCTACAGTCAAGCATGGTGGTGGGAGTGTCATGGTCTGGGGCTGCATGAGTGCTGCCGGCACTGGGGAGCTACAGTTCATTGAGGGAACCATGAATGCCAACATGTACTGTGACATACTGAAGCAGAGCATGATCCCCTCCCTTCGGACACTGAGCCGCAGGGCAGTATTCCAACATGATAACAACTCCAAACACACCTCAAAGACAACCATTGTCTTGCTAGAGAAGCTGAGGGTAAAGGTGATGGACTGGCCAAAAACGTCTCCAGACCTAAAGCCTATTGAGCATCTGTGGGGCATCCTCAAATGGAAGGTGGAGGAGCGCAAGGTCTCTAACATTCACCAGCTCCGTGATGTCGTCATGGAGGAGGACTCCAGTGGCAACCTATGAAGCTCTGGTGAACTCCATGCCCAAGAGGGTTAAGGCAGTGCTGGAAAATAATGATGGCCACAAAAAATATTGACACTTCGGGCCCAATTTGGACATTTTCACTTAGGGGTGTACTCACTTTTGTTGCCAGCGGTTTAGACATTAATGGCTGTCTGTTGTGTTATTTTGAGGGGACAGCAAATTTACACTGTTATACAAGCTGTACAATTACTTTACATTGTAGCAAAGTGTCATTTCTTCAGTGTTGTCACATGAAAAGTTATACTCAAATATTTACAAAAATGTGAGGGGTGTACTCACTTTTGTGAGATACTGTATATGTTAAAGTCAGTGTTTACTTTAGCTGAGGTTGGTTTGGCCAGTCTCTTCCTTAAGGCTGCCTTGTAGTGTTGAGATAATATCCAGGCACTTTGAGAGAATTTGAGTGGATACCATCTGCCCTATAAAATGAAATGTGCTTTCAGAAAGTATCAAAGTTGTCTAGAAAAGTTGCCCTCAAAACATTTGCCGTTTTTTTCGGGCTAGCGGCGACTCAATCAGTTCCATAAAATTATGCTTCGACTGTTCTGAGCTGCCTTTCATGATGTTGTTTGATCCCACATGAACGACAATAGAAATACACCCACTACCCTCCCACTGCAATGCTCTACCAAGATCCATGACGCCATAATGTATTATCATTAATTTATAATGTAAATAAACTTTACAAAGTGGTTATTATGTAATATTTGACCATGTGGGTCATGTTACATTTGACATTGACGTTTGTCATACAGTAATGCAAAAATGTATACACCCTTTATAAAGTGTGACACACATTTACAGATGGATTGTAACACTTATGCAGTTCTTACAAAGGCATTCTGAAGCTTTTATAAGCTGAACATCGAAAGTGGTAGCGACAAAAAACACTTCCATCATATCCCTTTAAAACAGCAAAGCTATTGTTAAACTTTGTTAAACTTTTTCTGTAGGTTTATTGAAAGGTGTTGATTGCCAAAATAATTGTTGGTACTGGAAGAATGCCAGAGGGAATTAAGAAGTTTTCTTTGGTTTCCTTGTCTTACCGTGTAAAAAGAGGGACCTTGTAGCAGTCATAAGGACAAAGCTACAGTAGGAGGTAGATAGAGGTGCAAATGACTGATGATTTAATTTACACAGCACCGGTGTTCAAGATTATGGTGATTTACAAATATATACAAACTTCTGACCTCAATACATTTGCATTCAAAACAGAAAAGGCTCTCATCAGGCTAACCAGTGTATAACTGAGATCAGGTGGTACCAGGCTCACAGCAGCTTCCCCTCACAATCAGCAAAACCCTATCTTCCTTTGAAATTAAAAGATAATTATATTTATTAAGTCCCATCCCTTAGACATGTCCAATGACAATTAACCACAGAAGTGGTATTAAACGCATATTCCAAAGTCCTTCATAATATAATATACAGTAGTGTAAAACACATTATCATGATCAAAACCTTTTCGTAAAAGGAACATTATTAAATGAATAGTAACCTGCCAAGGGTAGTGTCCCAGCATGAACTGTATAACTATGGGAATGTTTTCAAACCCGCACAATGCTTCAACAAGTTCTTGAAATTTAACACAGTTGGAGAAACAACCAAGACTAAAAGCCAACACAGTTAATGGAATTAAAATGATTAAATGTCTGAGTATTGCATCAAATGGCAAGGGAATCAATTTTGAAATGTTAACTAACGTTAGCCAACTATTGTAGGACAATAATGGAATAGGGTTGTCTATTAATAAATAGGGTTGTCTACAATCTGTCCTCCACATACAGTAGAACTGGTTTTGGCTCCAGCTGATTTATACCTATCACTGCATGAAAAGGCCTGTTTCAGAGTGTCTACACAAGTAAAAATCGTTGTAATGATGACATGTAAAAGGCCAGTACAGAGAAGTCGTAATATAAAAAGATTGATAAGAAGTCAGATTTTGACATTTCTGGAAACTCCTCAATCTTTGCACAAGCAAATTAGCTCTTAACACTTCCTTTGTCCTCATTTTAATTTCAACAGTTAGACTCAGCAGGCAACCTAAAGTTAAAAAGCAGTACACTTAAAGTGTATTAGTGTACTGTTGTACTTTGGGACACAAAATAGTATCGAAATAGTTCAGTGAGTGAAAATGGAGCCAATTATTTCAAAATGTTGTATAGGCTACTTGTATATAATTATATATATATATATATATATATATATATATATATATATATATATATATATATACAGGTGCTGGTCATATAATTAAAATATCATCAAAAAGTTGATTTATTTCAGTAATTCCATTCAAAAAGTGAAACTTGTATAATGCATACATTCATTCCACACAGACTGATATATTTCAAGTGTTTATTCCTTTTAATATTGATGATTATAACTGACAACTAATGAAAACCCCAAATTCAGTATCTCAGAAAAATAGAATATGGTGAAAAGGTTAAATATTGAAGACACCTGGTGCCACACTCTAATCAGCTAATTAACTCAAAACACCTGCAAAGGCCTTTAAATGGTCTCTCAGTCTAGTTCTGTAGGCTACACAATCATGGGGAAGACTGCTGACTTGACAGCTGTCCAAAAGACGACCATTGACACCTTGCACAAGGAGGGCAAGACACAAAAGGTCA
>JACXGI010003804.1:0-22628 GCA_016801175.1 Esox masquinongy
CACACACACAAACGAACACACACACACAAACGAACACACACACACAAACGAACACACACAAACAAACACACACACAAATGAACACACACACAAATGAACACACACACAAATGAACACACACACAAATGAACACACACACACACACAAATGAACACACACACACACACACAAATGAACACACACACAACTGAACGAACACGCACACACGAACACGCACACACGAACACGCACACACGAACACGCACACACACACAGACACACAAACACAGACACACAAACACAGACACACAAACACAGACACACAAACAAACCCACCTCTGAGTGACCACCTGAAAACCACTGCCTTGTGTGTATTACTGAGCAGCAGGCCAGGGAAGGGAATGTAAGGTCATGCACTACAACAACACATGATCCAGGGCGGGGCTGATGTGTGCTAGTGTGATGATTAACCAATACAACAAGACCACTAAGATCCCACCCCTCCTCAGGCCAAGTTGTTTTGAAGTCACTGAGAAGGCAATTTTCCTACACTTTAAGTGTGATTGATTTCTAATTATGTATTGGGTTCAATAGCAGAGTTATTAGTCTGAGTAATTGATTTAAAGTAACGCTAGCAGATAGTGATTCTGCACTGCACTTCCAAAACCAATATAATACTCCACATGGAACAACACATGCTTGAACTGCCACAAACAACTATCCCTCTATGGGATAATAGTGAAGTAGGACGAGAAGGTCTCTCCACAAACAGCCCTTCTAATAAGAGCTTCAATCCGGGGTCGGATTTGAATCCAGGCAACTTTCAAGCCTGCCTAACATATACCACTCTGAACAATATGAATGAAATGGAAAGTGATTTAATGTATTTGCCAGTTCTTCAAAAGGTTAACACTGGCCCTCCTGGAGGCAAGAGATGGGCAACCCTGTGCCAACCTGTGGCCAGTGGGTAATATTGGGCGATGGGCATGCCCTCACTGGGCTCTGGCATACTGCTGTAGCTACAACACAGCAGGACCCTCCGTGAAGCTCCCTAACACAATATGGCTTCTATAGTTCCAGAAAAGTGCCCTGATGGATAAGGACTTTCTGCACAGCAGGTCTGGCTTCAATTAGAAATGTTTGTGTCCTTTGTCAAGCAATGCCATATGGCTGGAGACAGAGAGAGCAGTCTTCAGAGGGGTTCAGTTAACAATAGCTAGGAACTCCACTGGGGCACATGTTGCCACCACCAAGGAGAGCCAATGAAAATGTCTGTAGACAGGCAGGGGACTTACTGCAGGAAAAAAATATATATTGTGCATAAACATATGTTAATCGAAACATGAATCAATATTAGAAAACTACAGTTCACTGCCAACATGGCTAAAACCATTTGAGCGTTAGTAACTGTAAGAAAATGAAAAGTGATTCACATCTTTCTCTGATGTCCCGTACCATTATAAAACTGCAGTAATTTAGCAGATGCTCTAATCCAGATTGACCACCTTAGTTCGCCATAGAACTACACGCAAAGGGCTATCGTAATCAACCAAATGAGGCCATGAAACAAGATCAGCAAAGCAGGGAAGACCTGTTGCTGAATTCTACCTGTTCTTGCACTTCTGGATAGGAGGTGGTGCTATAAGCGATCTGCCAGGGGGTCTGGACTTGAGTAAAGCATGGATGGAGCGCTCCCTGACAGGGGTACAGTAGACCCTCTGGACCACAACCTCCACACCATTCCCCACCCATCCAGCCTGGCCCAGGCCCTCCATGGCCTCCAGGAGGGAGTCACACCTCCCACTGATCCTTCCCACTAGGCTTCCAACACAGCACAGAGACTGGGGAGCAGACACCTTGACAAAAACAGAAGAACAAAACTTACTGGACACATATATCATATTTACCAGACAAACATACATTACTGCCTGAAAGTGTGTGCCTCTATAGATTATTTTAGTGTTCACCATGACATTTTCATTTAAATCAGAAGTCTTATCTTTATCTGACATAACAGGTTTATAGTTAAAGAATTCTTTGTTCGTTTAGAGGAAATCATACTTGTAGAAGAAAAACATAATTAAAATGAATTAAAGCAGGTGCAAAAAATAAGTGAACCCCAAGTTGCATTGGTTAAATCAAGTAGGTAAATAGAATCAGGGGGGTAAATAGTTGGGTACCAAATGAATCAATCAAAGGACGGATCTTCAGGAAAGTGTTTGGGCGGGACTTTGATAAAGAGAGACAAGAAACCTGGTCAATTTGGTGTTACCCATACAGGTTGATGCAAAACACACCATGCAAAGAAGAAAGGAAATCTCAGAGGACATCCGGAAGGGAGTAGTGAGAGAACTTAGGTCTGGGAAAGGCTTTACAACCATCGCAAAAAGATTTGAGTTCCATCAGTCCACTGTGATGTAAATCATCTACAAACGGAGAGTATTTAACATGACAGCAAGCCGGGCTAGAAGTGGCGGCCCTTCCAAAATATCCCCAAGAGCCACAGGAAAAAATAATAAATCAGTTAAATGCCAACCCAAACATAACATCTGGAGATCTGCAGACCTCCCTCGTTGTATCTCAGCTTACTATGCATGATTCAACAATAAGAACACTGAATCAAAATGGCATTCATGGGAGCGTTGCTAGAAAGAAGCCTCTGCCATAAAAAAACAATCAACCAGCCCCTCTTAATTTTTCCAGAGATCACCTGGACAAACCTGGAGGTTTCTGGAAGTCTATTCTCTAGACAGAGGAGTCCAAAATTGAGTATGCTATCTATGGCGAAAACTCTACACTGCTTAACACCAAAAGAACCTTGCCAACAGTCAAGCGTGTTGGTGGGAATGTCAAGATCAGGGTCTGCTTTTCAGTCAAAGAACTAAAGCTAGGCTGAAAATGGGGCTTCCAACAAGAATACGACACAAACACTCAAGCAAGACTACCAAAGAATGGCTCAGGAGAAAGAGGTGTTTTGGACTGACAGTCCTGACTATAATCAGGACCTGAAAGGGACACAACATGCCAGACATCCCTCAAATCTCACCCAATTGGCAGAGTTCTGTAAGGAGGAGTGGGCCAAAATTCCTCAAGAAATATGTCAGAGACTGATTAGTCACACGCGCGCGCGCGCTGCTAAAGGAGATGACAAGCATTGAATGAAGGGGTTCCCTTTTTTTTTGCACACATGAAATCTGAGTTACAGTTAACCACTTTTGTTAAATGAAAATATATAATGTTTTTGTTTGTGTCCTTTATTTGGAATATCTTTGTTACAAATTGGGGTTTAGATTAGGATTTTAAATTTATTATAATATTTTATACAAAAATAATGACCATCCCTAAAGGGTTCACTTACTTTCATGCAGCACTGTATTATAATGTTTAGGTTACCCTCGCTGATGTCAAACTGAACCTAGCACACTGTAATTCAGCCTAGCAGGTTAGCACACACTATAACTCAGCCGAACAGGTTAGCCCACACTGTAATTCAGCCAAACAGGTTAGCCCACAGTGTAACTCAAGCTAGCGGGTTAGCTCATACTGTGACTCAACCTAGCAGGTTAGCTCACACTGTGACTCAACCTAGCAGGTTAGCCCACACTGTACCTCAACCTAGCAGGTTAGCCCACACTGTAACTCAACCTAGCAGGTTAGCCCACACTGTAACTCAACCTAGCAGGTTAGCCCACAGTGTAACTCAACCTAGCATGTTAGCCCACAGTGTAACTCAACCTAGCAGGTTAGCCCACAAACATCACTTGACCCCTCTGGTACATCATGTGGCTGTGTACAGTGCAGACAATCAACATTATAGGGCTAAGGAAACCTGCGTCAACAGATATCAAGTAGAAAATAATGGAACTTTATATAAGGTTTAATCTGCAAGTAAATGTTATAAAACCAAACCCACCTGTTGGGCCATGCCCTCTACCACCGGTAAGGTCATGTGTATCTCCAGCTGGCCAAAAATCCTCACCAAAGAGTATGGATTGCATTTTTCTATGGGCATCGGGCCTCGGCTGGCTGGTTTAGTGTCAGAGTATACTTTCTGGCTGAAGTGTGTATTGAGGATAATATTGTGTTGGCCTTCCATCATGAGACTTTGCCTGCAAAGCAAAAAAAGAGTTGAGTTTGCTCTACAGAGAAAAATATTTGTAAAAGATTCCAAATCTTTTGGAAATGGGCCAGTAAGACAGAACTATAGGTTTAATTTGACTTGGTCATCTGTCACAGACATAATACTCAGGTTTTAAGGGGAGTGGAAATTTTCTGTAAACTAAACCCATAGATCTAGAGGGTCTCATAGATCTATGTTCTTGCATAAGACTGCAGAGGCAGGAAGGCTAAAGAAGATGTATGATGAATGTTGAATGTAGATCGATTGATAAGCAGGCAGCCACCTCTCTAAACAAACACCCTACCCCCAGGCACGTAGCAGGTTTAGGTGGGTTATAACCTGCCCCTATGCTCCATGGAAAAAAACAACTCAACTGATGATTTTGGAATCTTTCACTGTAAAGGAGCCTTTTTTCCATACAAGTAAATTCAGACACAGGCTTGTCAGAGAACAGTGAAAAGCAGCAAGCCTAACCGACCTGGCTTCACAGTACGATCTATAATCCTTAATCAGAGATAGCTGACATCTGGTCCTTTGTCTGGTTATTAACGCTTTCATTCTCTGAGTTATTTTGGCAGCATGCTGATTTCAAATTCAGCATAGTATAAAAGTACATTTCAGATGGGACAGAAGGTAGCTGTTTGACCATTGGGCCTGTAAGCGAAAGGTTGCTGGTTTATATCCCTGAGCTGACAAGGCAATCTGTCTATCTGCCCTTGAGCAAGGCACTTAAACCTAACCGCTCCAGGGTTGCCGTCAATAACTACTGTTTGGATGGATATGACATTTGTTGGAATATGCAAAA
This sequence comes from Esox masquinongy, assembly GCA_016801175.1. Classification (NCBI taxonomy): domain Eukaryota; kingdom Metazoa; phylum Chordata; class Actinopteri; order Esociformes; family Esocidae; genus Esox; species Esox masquinongy. The sequence goes on from JACXGI010003804.1 coordinate 4,905, forward strand.
AATAAAATGCACTTCACCAACGCACTTGTACAACACAAGACAAACATAAGCACCCCATATTTACCTTTGCAGAAAGAACGTCTGCGCACAACGAGGCTGAACAAGGACAATGTTGGGTTTCTCCAGCGGAACCAATCACATAAAAATCTAACAGTGAGAGGACAACAGAATTTCTGCCTTTTAATGCTCTTTACGTTACAACTCTCAGAACAGTCACGTACCAGGCAACATCCAGCCTTTGAGCCCCATCATTAAGACGGCACAATCACTATTATGCGGATGAGAAGTGCTGACTGAATATCTCTCTTTGATGTGACAGGTAAACGCAACACGCCTTCCATTGACGTAGGGCCAACAGCAGCCCTATATGTTCCATCCTGTATCTGACGGACGACATGACAGAGGAGCCCGGATATTAAATCACACTTCATAGTGGCTTTCAATATAACACATTCGATATGACAATTTTATCTAATATTCATAAGATACACATATTTCTTCTAGTGGCGCTGAATCATCAGGAAATGAAGAATAATAGATTGATGTTTGAGATGGGGCCTGGAAGTGACCAAATGCACGCACCCATCGCCGATGCTTTGGTGATCATGTAGCCCAAGATAAAGCTATGTTAACAAACTCTCTTCGTATAAAGACAGTGCTTCAGCAGTGTCAAGGCTTGGGGGGAAACACATTTTCTACTTTGAATCTACAGCTCCGGAAAAAATTAAGAGACCACTGCACCTTTTTCTTTCCTTTCCAAAAAAGTCGAAAAGGAAGGTTTTGAGTGAGGAACAGAAGGGTTAAAATTAAGAGACCACAGCAAATTGAACGCTTCTGTTCCTCACTCAAAACACTCCTTTCAACTTTTTTGGAAAGGAAAGAAAAAGGTGCAGTGGTCTCTTAATTTTTTCCGGAGCTGTATGTCCAACTATCTCAACTATCAGTTCCAACAACAGGAAGTTTGACCCCGCACATATGGCTGCTGGGAACTAATACGTGTGGTTCACTTCATGTCATCAGACAGATAGTCAGGGTAAGGAGTGGCTGCTTTCGTCAGAGCAGTGTAGGTGAATACTGCCGACAGGTATTTCCGCTCCGCTCCACTGCTGGCTGCCTTGGTTCTTGCTGCCCACTCACAAGGCGTGGGAGGCGGAAGAGGGAGGGAAGGGCTGGCCCACTCAGTGAGAAAGTATGGGGGAGGGAATAGTTCACGTGTCACACAGGAAGCTGCTAGATAACAAATAGCCAGAATTGCAGATTCTATTAATTCCTGAAGTTTTCCAGCTTCTAACTCTGAAAACCTCTCTTTTTATGAACAATGACTAGGAATAGGGAGATCACTTTTCTCACTGCTGGTGAAAAATATGAAAGACTGCTAAGCCAATGATACAGTATATTACACTGTGTATGTGTGAGTAGAGAGAGAGAGACAGAGAGACAGAGAATGTGAAAGACAGAGAGAGAATGCATGCGTGCGCATTTGTGCGTGCGTAGCAAAGCAGCATGTGTTTTCAATCCCGTCCTCTTGGCTTATTCTACTGTTCCCAAATGCTCCCAAAAAAATCCCTGTGTGTTTTTTCCCGGGCCGGCTTGCTGGAAATGACCTAACTACTCTACTACCAGGAAGAGAAATATGGAGCAGCGTTCCCTGGAGCAGCTTGTGACGTCAGACAACCAATGAGGCCCCTGGGCTGCTGCCAGGCCAGCCCTACAGCCTGGATATTCCAGAGCTTCACGCTGGATTCTCTGACTAAACTAGAACAGCTGAAACCAGCTGGAACCAGCCTCTGCCTTGCTCAGGCTCCAAAACACCTTCCCACGCCCATACTACACTGACTGTCTATACACACACACTACGGCACGGCATTTGTGTTCTGACTATAACACGTCAGGAAAAAAAAATGTTTCTGGACAATTGTTTCTAACCGATTGTGCCTTCATCAGTTAATATTTTTTTTTTTTGTTTTTTTTTGCTTGAGTCATGTATCCTATTGCTTTACTGTTATTATTTATTCTCTGCCAGGGCACACTGGCTCAGAATGACAAAACATTAGTGGATTATGTTAAAAGAATACTGGGCATACTAACAGCTGAACGAGTGTTACCTTACCATGGCGGATACACATGGATGATGTCTCTAGGTGTAGGCGTGAGCTGGGAGGCTGTCTCCTTACTGAACAGTACCAGGACACGGGCTCTGCTGGTGGTGGAGAGATGGGGGCTGCAGTCAGTAGTGAAGGGGTTGTGCTGGACTGCTCCGCTGGTGGTGGTGGAGGTGTTGGATAGAGGCGTGTGCTGGTCTGTAGCAGGGGTTTGGTGTTGATCACACAGGGCCAGCAGCATGGAGCTCTCCTCTTGGACTGACAGGACCTCCAGCACCAGCACCCCAGGCTTCTCCACTGGAAGAGGGGCAAGAGCAACACAGATGGGGTGTTGGGGGAGTGGAGTTTATATGAATTAGACAAGATTTGCAACAAAAACCCAGAGTAAACCAGGATGTATTCTGTTGTTGATGTTTCAGCAGCTGCACTGACAGAATGTATAGAAAAGCAGGATAATTGCTCAATGGCAAAATGTGAAAACATGCTTCAAAAAGGCAAAACTATCATATGTTAGCTCCATAGAAAAAAAAGTGTTAAATTGTAAGATATTGATAAATGCTAAATTGTCTCAAACATGTTAGAATTGTTTCCACGTCCACAGGCTGAATGTACCCATTGGCAGACTTCCGGTCATGCCAATGAAGTCCCCATTTCACCCAGTCACAAAAAAAGACAAAATCAAGACAATGCAGCTCTATGCTGGAGTATTTGACAACCGTTATTTGCCTGCGAAGAACTGGGGAGAGAAAAATGTCAGCGTGAAGCGGATAGAATTGTTACAACATGCATCACACCCAGATACAGCTCCGGAAAAAATTAAGAGACCACTGCACCTTTTTCTTTCCTTTCCAAAAAAGTCGAAAAGGAAGGTTTTGAGTGAGGAACAGAAGCGTTCAATTTTCAGTGGTCTCTTCATTGTAACCCTTCTGCTCCTCACTCAAAACCTACCTTCTCGACTTTTTTGGAAAGGAAAGAAAAAGGTGCAGTGGTCTCTTAATTTTTTCCAGAGCTGTATGTTTCTCCCTGTGTGACCCACGTAACGTACGACAATAAAGATAGACAACTGTTTATTACTGGGCACATGAAGACAGGACAGACTGAACAAAGTCCTGACCAGTTAGACTCATTAATCAAACTAAAGCAGAACACTGTGACAAAACAACAAATGGCTGACACACACACACACACACACACACACACACACACACACACACACACAAACACACACACACAGTTTCCTCTAGTGTGGATGAACGTGTCATAATGCCAAGCTAGTTGTGTAATAACTACAAACATTATTGTCTGAGAAGCTGCTGTGAAATCAACGAGAAAGTCAACAATAGAACCCTGTAACACAGAACAAATCCTCACACTAGAGATCACAACACAACTTTGAGCAAAGTGTTTCACCTTGACATTCTACCCACTGCACGTTCTCCTCTCACTGACAGACAGCCAAGCCACCTAACTGACCTACTGCCTCAACCAATTGGAAAAGGGTTTTCGCTGTTGCGATTTTCCACGATCAACTGTCATGCGAAAACAGTGGTTCAACCTAATCATCTAGGAGCCAATGGCTACGAGGGTAGACATGTGCTTCAGTAACACCATGGAAAGAAAATACACCAGTCAGCAAGTAGAGTGCTTCCTGTCACCTACATACTGCCCCGACCCGACCGTGTTTACTGCTGCCACAATTATCAACGAGAACCAGCATTTCCTCCATGCTCCCTCTCTCCACGCGACCACAGATCTGAACAGAAAATCACACCTGGCTGAGACGCTGAATTCTGTCTCAGAGAGAGCGTCAAATCACAGTTCATCTTGAACCTGACAGTAGCCAGGGTACTTAGGAGCATGTGACATGGATGAGCACCCTTCGTGAGCTCATCCGGGTTCCTTTCTTTAACCTGCAATTGTGTTTCACCTCACTTCTGCATGGAACTGTGCTTTTTGTGTTTGTCACCTTTTTGTGTTTGGTACCATTAATGTCAGAGATGGACTGGTGTGCTTGTTTTATGCTTGTTGTATTACCTGTGGTGGTAGCGTTAGTGTCAGAGAGGGACTGGTGCCTCCAGAAGCTGATGGCTGACCTCTGTCTGCATTGCAGTCGGTTCAACCTCTCCGCAAGGCCACCGCTGCAAAAAACAACCACACAGCAACTTCAATTCCCTCAAGAATTCTGCATGAAGTCTGTTCAGTACAGGCAGAGGAACTTCGCAATGATTTGCAAGATGCCAATATTCTGTGCCGCCCATCAAACTGTCAAATATCAGAGGAAAGCGAAAGCTGGCGGAGCTGGTTATGATCCTCTGTGGAGAATAAGGTGGCGGTATCCGAGGGCCTGCAGTAAGACAGTGACATTTGGCACCCGCGTGTTGTCACCCAGGTGGCCTTTTGATCAGCGCTGTCGCCCTGGAAATATCTGCAGACGGTGTGTCTGTCTGTGTCACACCGTGATTTTATCTCGCTTTTATTCTCAAAATTATGCAACAATGAGCGTTAGGCTTGTTTACATTTGCTTAATTATGTTTTCTTTAATAAGTCAAACCTTTGAAATGTTTTCTTCTTTTTGGCGGAGTCTTCCGGGGTCTTGGGGTCCCTGGCGCTCTGTTTCCGGGGTGTCTGCAGGGCTGCCTGAGCAGACCTGACCCAGTCACTGACTGACCTTCTGCTGCCCTCCCTCTCCCCAGCCTCCAGTCTACTCCGTGCCAGGGTGTCGTGGCTCTCTACCTCATCCTCAGACTGGTATTCTGAGATCTCAGCCACCTGGGGACCATCAGTTTATTAATTATGATGATTATTACTGTCATTCTAAGCTTTACACAGAACAAGATACCAACACGTAACACAATACTAACGAAATATGCTAATTCTAACTTTCATCATTTTGGTAGAAGTATTATCCTTTACTCAAAGATAGTGGTATTCGTCTTCAGTGGAACACCTGAAGAGGTTAAACGCACGCTGCTTATATTCTCTTAATCTACACACCTGCATGGGTTGCACCGGTGCGTCAACGTGACTGGAAATATTTTATACCACCAGTGTTGCAGCCAGGGACATGATTAGAACGGACCAAAGCTGTGTGAAATACATTCTTCGACTGTTGTTAAATGCAGAATTAAGGCACTTGAATGTAAAGGCCGCACAAAGCAACACTTGCACTCGGAATGACACGACAGTTTCACTGGGTACACACAGCGCACCTGAGGATATCAGTTCCTATCTCTCCACCCTGTCATGTGCAGACAAGACCAGCATACCAGCCCCCTTCCCTGTCAGCTTTCCGCCCCAGCCCATCCTACGCAGCGGCAGCCAAGCACCGTGCTCCTAGCTGAATTAACTTGACCCTGCTAGGCGGAGTGCCAGGAAACGTCACATTCTAACTAGCTACAGAGAGCAGGAACACGATGTTCCTGGCCCGCGCTCAAAAATGTGTGAACTCACCCTGCTTGCACTGCAGTGGATGCACTGGAAGGAAGTGCACAGCTCACACAGCTCTCCCCGGGCCTGTGAGTGCTAGGACCTGTCTCCTAGCATGTTGTTGCTAAACCAACAGTAGTAATGGTTAGTTTATTACCGGGGCTAGTTTATTGCGCTACCGGAAAGGCCCAGATGACCAACTGCGGCTGACCTGGGTTCAAATACTAACTGAACTCTTTCAAACAGTATGAGTGACCGCTTGGGGCTGCCAGTGCCTGGAACGCTGGTCCATTTGGGCAGGGTTGGAGTTATTTCACTGGTTTCATTCCCAGAAGTCAATCACAGGCATTGCACCAAGGTCCTGTTTAACCCGAGCTTAGATTTAGATTTTATTTTATCAGAGAAGAGGCTAGCTGGCTATACTCATCTACAATACTACATTGAAATAAAAAATAACCATGAATTTTCTTCCCACCACACGGAGTTCTAGCAGATCTAAACGCAGATCTTAAATCCTTCATGTAGTGATTGAATGCAGTTGAACAATCTTCCAGTAAGATTCTGCTAAGCTATTATATTGGTTTCTGTTAGGCTCATGTTCATTATATGATCGGTATTCAGTGGTCTATGAATACAGTAGTCTTTGCAAAGAGAATAAACAACACGCGCAGAACACAAACCGCAAATGCGCAGAAGATTCAGAATAAAATCCATATCTTCATAAAAACTGAAGAATGAAAGTTCTGGATAAGAGGGATCTGCAGCCATGGCCTAGAAAATAAAGAAAAACGATAAGAGCACTACACTGGAAAGCATATCTAAAGTGAGTCACTGAGATCTGTCAGAAGGTAAAAACAAAACACACAAAGTCAGTATCCTGTTAGATCCAGTCTGATTTACTATTGGCAGTAACCACCCCATCCTCACTCTGCACAGTACAAACCACACCCTACTGACCCAAACTAGGCAAGTACAGGTGAAATTAATAGGCAGTTTGAGTAGAATGAATAGGGAAACACTAGCTTTTAGTTAGCAAAATAATATTGACCAGTAGTTCTAAAATAGGTTTAGCCTCAGTACCAAAACTGAACCAGTGCAGCTACATGAGACAAAGAACAACATTCCCAAGATTTTCATTGTCAATTTGTTTTTACTTATATTCTGTTGATGAGAATTATTGGCAAGCTGCAGTTTCAGAGCACAAAACCTGCTGAAGTGTGTTGCTAAAAAACAGCTTTGTATTGAGAATACTGCAATTGAACAGAGGTAATGCTCATTACCATAACAATAAGACACCTGCGACCCATTCAAAACATCCGGCAAATCACATTTGGGTGGTGGCTCAATAGTTTAGGAGCATTGATTCAGATAAAGGCAAAACCGACCGCACACCCAAAACAAATTTAATGAAGGTCATGATGGACTGAAAAACCAGGAAAAAGGTATTTGCAGATTCCAGTCAGATGGAGATTTATTTTAATTGTAGCCGAGCATTCAATCAATCAACATTAAGAGCATCTAAATAATGGTCATTGTTATGCTTGCATTCATTTAAGTGAAATAGTAGTGGTCAGTCAAATTAATACACAAGTGCAAAAGTATGCAAATATGTTAAACATCCTCAACAAATCCCTAAATGAACACAGGGTTTCAAAGTAGAGTTGGGGCTACAGCTCTCACCGACTAAAAGGACAAACCCGAGATTACAGGCAGTATCTGGACACTAACTTTCAGAATAAATCTTCCATTGACGTCAATGCACAGTTTAAATAAAACGTTCAAGCTGTAATGCCTCTCAACTTGTGAGGATTCAGCCTTTTGAGATAATCTCTTGGTTTCTGTGAGGCTCCAGACCACAAGCCTTCAGTTCAGGGAGGTTAGATAGGTGAACTTTGATGCCCAGAGTGCTGATAGCAGCTGTGAAAGTAAGGGATAAGTGGCTGTAGATTCTGTGGGGGTGATGACTATCGGCGTCTGAGTTTCCTGAGGAACCGAGCCTCGGCTGAATTACTTCTAAACAATCTAACAGAAAGCTCCTTCAGAAGCACATTTTAACTTGTCAAGACAACACACACAACCACTGAAATTTAATCGAAATGTGCATGCAGCAATTTAAGTCAGTCACAGTATTCCCTCCGTAACATGGTCTCGGCCATGTAGCTTGGTTTACTGGGGAGCCTTTTGTTGGCCCTATGCATTTCTGTATCTTCATGGAACATACAGTAGGTTCAAGTGCTTTAATGAAATCCACATAATTCTCATCTACATGACAGAACTCTAGTTTTCTTCAAGAAGTGGTTAAGTGTTATTTCCATCATTACCACAAACTTTATCAATCAAATGTCCTGGTGGGTGGGTACAAGTAGAGAACAAAAGTTAATCCCAAAGTGACAAGGAAGAAAACTCTACAAACTTGGAAAACATTGAAGTGAATAAAACACCATTCCTAGTACATTCTCATGGGGCCTGGCCAACCTTTAACAAACACTGCTGAATCACTTCTGACAAGTGACAATGCAAGCCTCCTCAGGAAAACAAAGGCAAAATCGTTTCCCTGTTTACTCACAGAGTAGGTGAAATAAATGTACCACGGACGGATTCTGGTGGCCTTATTAAACAAGACCTGTTTAGGCCCGCATAGAACGCTGATAAGCAGCAGTAGTTCTTGGTTTGTGCTATTTGTATACTTTTGTACTCATTTGGTATACTTGTACTGTATGCAAGAGTGGTGTGTGTGTGTGTGTGTGTGTGTGTGTGTATGCGCACGGTGTGAGTGACTGTAAGAGAGAGGGAGGGAATGAGAGAGATGTGGGAGGAAGGAAGGGAGCGCACGTAGACATGCGAGTGTTAAGTTAACTAAACAATAAAGACAGTTTCAGGGTTTCAAAAACATTATAGGACAGGTTTCAAAGATCTTCGTTCGTTGTATCCAAAAAGGCAGTATTTGTTTTACTACTGACCTTGATCAGGATCAGGCCAACTCAAACAATAAAAGCTTAATGTTACTGTGAGTTGTGTTCCTTTTTTTCTGTATACTGCATTAACCCATTCAGATATAGACAGCCCTCCCGGAAGTGAGCCTGATTAAGATGCCTTTTCATGCTTTTAATCACAGTGTATTTATTCTTCTAAACAAACATTAACAATGCTAAACTTACAATATTAAATATGTCATCTAATAGGCTGTTTGTGTCTCATGATGTAAGTGACATAAAGCTAAGTTAGGCGGCACTAAAGAATCCAGTTAAATATAGACTTTAGACAAAAACAAACTAATTTAGGTTAAACGTGTGTAAATTGCCAGAAATAGAGTTTAGTTTATTAATACATGGACACTGGTTAAGTGGCTGCATGGTAATGTTTTGAGATGTGTCTTACCCCTCTCCACAGACACTACTCCATTCAGCAACATGAACTGGGACAATTTAGAAAATGACCCCAACTTACAATATACAGTGAGTTTGGACAGACAGCATTTTTTTGGCTCTGTATTCCAGCAAATGACAGAAGGACTGTGAGGTTAAAGTACAGACCGCCAGCTGTAATTTGAGAGTATTTCACTACCCGTCAGGTAAACCATTCAGAAAACACAGCACATTTTGTACACAGTCCCAAGGTTTTAGAGGCCTAAAAGTATTTGTACAATTGGCTTCACAGCTGTTTCTCATTAGGCAGGGGTGTTTGTGTCATTTTTCGTTGAACATAGCTGTCAATGTGTAGTCTAGATTAAATTCTGATTCATCTGGAAACGGTTGCCGGCGTCTGACAACATTAGCACCAAAGAGGTATCAGAGTATGTCAAGCTGGAAATCATGAGCCAGAGACATTTGAATATAGTGACTGACGCATTAATGTAACTGCTGATGACAGCAGCGGGATGAAACATTGAAAATGTGCAGAAATCTGCTCAAATACAATGAAATGCCTCGAAGGTTATTTGACGATGCTTTATCGTGCAACAAGGACCCAAACACAATGCCATAGCGTTCAGGACTTAGATGAGCAAGGTTCATGCCTGGCAAAATGAATCAACCCATAAGCATTCAACTGAGCATAAAGGCAAAACGGCCCTGAAACTACCAGGAACTGACAAATGCTACAGTATGGGCCTGGCAGAGCCTCTCCAGATAAGATACCCAAGGCCTGGTAATGGCTGTGAGTCACGCACCTCAGCAGTCATTGCATGCAAAGGATATGCAACCTAAACATGAACTACTTCGTTTGTACGTAATGTTAATGTGTCCAAATTGGTAACCCTAAAATTGCACTTTGTGCAAAACGTGCTGTCATTTTAGGTGTGTCAGAGTCCAAACCTATTGAGTTCAAAGCACTACATTTGAAAACACTATGAAGAAACCAAGTCATGTGAGAATACAATTGACATAAGGTGGTTCCCTGGAATTTAACCAACACTCCTGGCATTGCAAGCACCATGTTCTATCAAATGAGCTTTAGAAATATGCACTGCATATCGCTGTAATGGCATATGCCTGTCAGTCCTATTCTGTCTTTTAATACTCCATCTAGCGGTAGAATATAACAAATTTATAAAAATAAAGAACCAGGCCTTAACCTTGTGGATGTTGGGATTAGTGCTATAAATAATTTGGTTGCCTTAAATGTATAAACGTATTATACATGTGTGCTGCCTTAAATCACTGTAACACGGCTGTGTTGTTTACATCTGCTAGATTTGATCAGGTGTAGCCTAATGGACAAAGCATGTGGCCCTGCTGACATACTGACAGGTGTAACAGGAAACCACCATGCCGCTATGATGGCGGTATTATTGCGCACATGTTCACCACTACGCTCAAACTGAATGATCTCCACAAATGATTCAACTGGGGGAGGTGATAGTAAACAGCACTGCCACACTGGTATATAATCTAAGGGAGCATAGGAGGCAATGGAAGGTGCATAGCGCCCCCTGGTGTCTTCGAACATTACAGACCATTATAATGGCATACTCCACAATTAGCCTTCACAGTATGTGTACACTAATTTTAGCAAACGGTATTGTTGTAATATTGTGCTCTTTGAATAATCTTATATATGTTTTAAACCTGGTTCCTTTTTTTTAATGTGAAACGTCAGAATATGTTTCAAAGAGGACAGAGGCATGCTGGATCATTTTTGTTGAGTGTTTCTAAGATGTTTCTTCATATTTTGGCTTTTTTTTATGTAGTATTTTACTCACAGTTGTAAGTTTACGTGATGATTCTTGTGGTTCCTCAGAGTAGGACACAGAATCACAGTCAGAGATGTTCTCCTCCTCTCCCTCACCTTCAGGCTCGGCCACATCGCTTTCTGTATCTATCGTCAGAAGCTCATCTAAAAACATTTTTACACATCATGCACAGCTGAAGACATAACACATACAGCTCCGGAAAAAATTAAGAGACCACTGCACCTTTTTCTTTCCTTTCCAAAAAAGTTGAAAAGGAAGGTTTTGAGTGAGGAACAGAAAGGTTAAAATTTAGAAACCACTGCAAATTGAACGCTTCTGTTCCTCACTCAAAACATTCCTTTTCAACTTTTTTGGAAAGGAAAGAAAAAGGTGCATTGGTCTCTTAATTTTTTCTGGAGCTGTATATACATCATATTAGGGCTGGGAAATGCCAAGGACAACAAAATATTATATCACAATAATAAAGTGTAGATTTGACATGCATTGTGAATCCATATTTGCATTCCCTCATTTAGCAGACACTTTTCCAGAGCAACTTGCAGTTATAAGGACATGTATGTTCATACTATCATGAAACTGATGGAGTGTTGGCACAATTACAAGCAATAACAGCTTACTTCACCCAGCAAAAAACACAGGCATCAAGATATCAGATAATCAGCTAAAAAACCTATAGTGACTACTATATCCTTAGAGTATTTTCCATTCTTAAATACAATCTTTACGGCACTGTAAAGTGAATGCCACGGTAAAGTGAAAAGTTACTCAAAGCCAAATACATACAGTTAAAACAAACCACCTTGCTATTAACGTAAGCTAAACGCAAACAGAACACCAGAAACAGTAGAGCCGTACCTGGAGCATCCGATTCAGTGTTGAGCATGCGTCGGGCTCTGCTGTGGGACTGGATGGGGGCCGCTGGTCTCCGGGGCCGGCTGGGCTCCTGAGCCACAGCCCTGCTTGAGAGGGGGGGAGGAAGATGTGTGGCCTGGGCCTCATTGTCAGACAGCTCACTGTCACTGGAGCTCCATGCAATGTGTACTGGGTCCTCATCCCACTGTGGACCACTGCTCATCACTGGACACACACAAAGACACAATCACTCTGACGGGACACTAACCAATAATGCATTTTCGTGAATAATGGATAATCACACGGTTTCAGTAATAACGGATTGTCAATAATGGATGAAAATGCCTTTCAAGAGTTTGCGTGAATAACACTTAGCGATAAAATTGAGACAAATTATGCACTCAGTGGCCAGTTTATTAGGTACTGCAACTTGTTCATAGAAATGGATTGATTTTACAGACAGTGAGTCAGACAGAGGGTGCCAGCTACACCATGTCAGAAATGACCTCCCCCTAGGGCTTACAAAGAATACAGCAACAAATACAAAAAAAACAGATGGGGTATTTCAGCAGATGATCATCAAAACAGGACAACCGAGGAGTGGAAATGCCTTGCTTGGTCAGATGAATCCCAGTTCAGTTTAGTTAAATAGCCTGTGCAGCCTCCAGAACTCACCCCAATAGAGCATTAACAGGCTGTTCGCTGTATGCATGTACCACCATCCAATCTGCTGCAACTCAATGATGCCATCTAGTCATAGTGGACCAACATCCCTGAGGAACACTTAGAATAGACATCTTAGAATCCATTCAGGCTGTTCTGGAGGCAAAGGGGTCCAACATCACGCTTTGAGAGCAGCCTGTTAGATTTGAAAGAAACCTTCTATACATATTGTTTTGTAAAAGCACTTTGTGACAACTGCTGATGTAAAAAGGGCTTTATAAATAAATTTGATTGATTGATTTTAACCCATTGCAGAAGTACTCAGAATCACTCTTGCATCTGAATAAAACATTCAAGAGATAAAAGGTGCTTAACGTTGATCCTTTATATCCCACTATGCCATTAGACAGCCATGTGTTAATCGCTAGAATAAATTTCTAACACTAACAAGTTAAACAGGTAAGGGTTAAACCTTAAAGTCAGAGTTGCAAAAACAAATTAGGGTGGGGTGGCGGGTGGGAATACTTAATATTTGCAGCATACTTTTAAATGTAATGACAGAAACGACATCAAAGATGTTTGGGGATATCTGTTTTAAAAGATACTGTCACCTTTTCAAAGAACCTACTGAACATCTTTGTGGTGGTAATTAGTTAAAAGTTAAAATGTCAATTTGATTTACATTTCAGGGAGTGACGCTAAATTGCAGAAGTTGGAAGAGATAGAGCCATTGTTCAATTTTATTTTTAGAATTGAAATGGGACCCACCCTGTATTCAAGACCACGATGTTTCTCAACCAATGGTCACAAATCACAAAAACTTCAGATGAGGTTAAGTAGGGTACAAGCTATAACATACTGAAAGAGGAAAACATTTGAATTAGTCTGAGGTTCATTTCTGCTCATGGATTCTCTTTTCAATCTCAAACAGACTACTGGTGTCAGTTGTTAGGGCTTCAGATGACATTTTAATGTTAACATCTCAAAGAGATCACTGAAATTCACTAAGAAATGTTTACATAACTGACCAGAAAAATCAACATTGTGTAATGGTAATCTCAGCCTCCAGACCTGAATTCCATTGAAAACCTATGGTTTAAATTGAAGAGGGCAATCCAAAAGCGTCAATAATAGGATTAAGGATCGGGCACGATTCTGCATGGAGGAATGGGCCAATATCCAATCCAAAAAGTGTTCTTACCTCATTAAAAGGTTAAGTGCCATTGTCCTTGCATGCACAAAGTCCCCAAAACAAGGATGCAGATAATCAAATATAATATGTCAACTAAGTTACACCAGAAACTCACAAAAAAAAATGTCCCAATATTTCCATTCACAACACAAAATAAATGTGTTTGCATGACCTGGAGGCATTTTGCCAAGATGAATGGGCAGCTATACCACCTGCAAGAATTCAGGGCCTCATAGACAACTATTACAAAAGACTGCACGCTGTCATTGATGCTAAAGGGGGCAATACACAGCATTGAGAACTAAGGGTATGCAGACTTTTGAACAACGGTCAGTTCATTTTTTTTTGTCATGTTTTGTTTTATGATTGTGCCATTCTGTTACGACCTACAGTGGAATGTGAATTCCATAAGAAATAAAACACCTGTTTCGCCTGTTTTCACTCATGTTTTCTTTACAAATGGTACATATATTACCAATTCTCCAAGGGTATGCAAACTTTTGAGCACAACTGTATATCATACAAATTTGTGGATTTGGTTCAATAACCCTTTACGTGATGAAAACCAAAATTGACACATTTTCCTGTAGAGGTAGAAATGATACATGGGACCTCTTTGTGTTGTCCAAATAACTCATTTTTATACAATTAAAACTTAGTTGGGGTAACTAAGGGTAAAATAAATGTATTTATAATTTATTTCAAGAAATTATCAATTAAATTGTTTTACAATTTGTGGCTGATAATACCAACTAACTATATTTGCAAGTGATCAGATAATACTTGTCTTTTGGTATGGGAGGGGTATGCCAAACAGCGTTTTGGCATTCAGGTTGAAACAGTCCAATTTTCAGTAATTCTACAAAGGGGCAAATATGTAACATGTAACCTTTCATTTAAATTAAAAGGGGCGCTGTCAGGGGTTCGGACTGGGCTAACAAACTCAAAGCAGGGTTCGAATCCTGTTTCAGATTAGCCCAGGGGTCCTACAGAAGGCAGCGCAATTGGCAAGCACGTTCTGGTTCTTGGTTGTTCCTTAGCAATATGGTTTCCTTTCCCCGACACTATAGCAACACCTTGTGGCTGCCTGGGCACCTGAAAGCTCAATTGGGGTAGGAGCACATTTCTAGCAGCACGTAAGGAATCTGGTGTGGACTTCCCGATTGAGCAAACAGCGCGATAACAACAAGAACAGCAACGGATGCGTTTCGGAAGACATCTCAACATTGGCTCTCCTGAGTCTGCTGTAAGTTGTGGCATTGAGACAGGGCCTTAGACACCATGAAAGTGGGGGGAAAAACTGGGTAAAAAAATATTTCTATTCAAGCAGATTTAACCATGAGTATCAACATAATGAAGCACTGCAAACCATAAATCCGTTACAGTACCTTGTGCTGGTGACTGGGCCTGTTGTCGTACAGCTTGCCATTTCTTTCCAGAACTTAGGTTCTACAAACAAATACATAATAGTGATTATGGACCGGACTATTGGACTTATAATGAAAAGAGAGTGACTGTATTAAGAAACAAAACAAAGTATTACAAAGGGCTACAAAAAAGTGTTCTATTTATTATAGTTCAAATCAGTAATTTGCTCCTACCTTAGGGCTGTGCACATGTAAATGTTTAAAATAAATGGGGATGGGGACATTTAATAACAATCCCTAAACAAATAAAAAGTACTTTTTCGTTACAATATTAAAATGTTTTCAACTTAAATGCACACATGCTTAGTGTACATCCCAGCTTGGGTTTTCCTGAGCTAGCTAACCAACTGTGTGTTCCCCACCTTCATAACAGGAGTGTCCAAAAAGCTGTCTCCACATCTCTCCCAGGACTTGGTAGCTGAATTGGTAACAGTGACTGAATGCTCTCTTCCGACACCAACTTTGACATCATCATCAGGAAAGAATATACACTTGATGTCCTTGGAATATCTTTTGCGCTAAAAAAAAGTGAAAAATGTAAAACAGTGGAACGTTTCTAACGAAAACAGCCAAATTGAATGATCTAGGTAGCTGGCTCTGTTCCATGTACAAGCGTCGGCTCTTCAAAAGGAGCAAGCACATGTACCCAAACTAGTCGTCAAAAAGCGCTTGTCCATCGTACTGAAAGGTAGACAACCAACATTCTACGCCTGCAGTTAAAAAGATCTGCATTCTAGACAGATTCTTACTTTTGTTAGTTACAAAAGTAGAGAAACACTAAGTCAATAAAAATCCTGTCAGAGTCAATAGAACGTTGTGATCGTCGCGCGGTGGAACTAGTAAATAAGCTGGCTAGCGAGTTAGAAAGCAGAATGGATTTATGAGAAACTTACCTTTCTCTGAAAGGTCATGTCGGCAGATACCTACATGCCGTTTTGTATGACTGGTTATCACATGAAATGTCTATAAGGGTGCTTCAATATTATGTGACAGGACAGTATCCACATTAATTCTTGGCGCGCCTCTGCGCGGTAAAGCTGCCAGGAAGTAGACAAATGTTCTAGGGCTTCTGGTAAATGTAGGAAAACATTTGATGCATCGTGTGCTCCAGTCATTTGCTTGTAGCAGCTCACTGTACATCCTCACTGTACATCCATTATATGTTTATTAAATATGCTTGTTTATTAAATATGTTCGCTGAAAGAAAAGTTCAATTAATGTAAATTAGTAAAAATGTTCATACTTATTATTCCACTACAGGATGGACAAAAAGATAAAAACTAACGAGACCCAATACATTTTGGGACAGACTGACCAGGGGAAAGGTGCTTGATACTACCAATGCTTTTGACTCTCTCTGCGTGTGGCACTCATCTCTGTACTGCTGCTGGTGTGTGTACCCGTAACTGCGTCCCTTCCCTCACCACTCTAGCTTTGCTGCTTTTCCCTCTGCTACAGACACTGCACACCACTCTCCTAAAAAAGTAATAATATATATATATAAATAATATATATATATATATTATTTATATCCGTTTATAAATACAGTGACTCACCTAGATATTTTGTAAAAAGAAATTCTCCAACCCTACCATAAAAAAGTAAAATAACACACTGCACTGTGCACTGAACATGAATAACACTAAAATACAATATAAAAATACTAATAGTACTTAAATACAGAAGTACTGGACATTTATACCAAAATAGAATGATGTTTGAAAAGGTACAGACCTATCTAAACCTGTAAAATAAAAATGTCTGATAGGTTATCAATTGTCACTATTAACAAATTACTGTAGTGGTGGTCTATGCCTGGAAAGCATACCAGATAGCTTAAATATTCTTAACTGAAATCACAGCCTTACAACCTTTTCAGAATGTTTAAAGCAGACCCTATAGAACATCTGGCATGACATTGGCTTGGCTCTCGTCTTGCTCGCTGCTGCTGTCTTCTTTGTCCCTCCCAAATCAGCTGCAATTGTGCAGTTTTTTATAGACAGTTGGCCCTAGCTTTCCTAATAGTGCTGCCTCTGGGTCTTCCGCTCTGCCTGGTTACTGACTGCTTATGTTAGATATTCGTAAACTACAGCCTAGGGTACATGATCTTTGTGATCACAACTGGTGCTACATAGAAATTTATTATTTTCCCTAACTTATCTGGTCACAAAATGACCATCAGGACCTCACAGTTGGTGCTAATAATAAATAGATCAGACTAGGGAGTCTTCAGAACACAAGAGTCTTTGTGGTTTTACTGAATGATCACACAAGCCTTGGTATCCATCTAAAGGTAGGCTAAGTACCATTGCTGTAAAAATTGCTAATTTTACAAAGGGAAGCCCAGTTCCTGGGACTCAAAGTTCTGAGTATTTTTTGGTGGAAACGTGGCTTAAGTTAAATTATCCAAGGCGCCCAAACAAACAGGTCGTCACTAGTGGTGCACAACATGAGAAGGCAGCCACAACATTAAAGGCCAATCTTACTCTAATTTCAAATGATATATATATTTGTATACCTACATAGATCAAAAAACAAATAGCTAATTATCCACGGTATGACCACCTTAATGAAGCTCGAACAACTACAAATCACCAACAAACTACATTGATACATAACACAGCCTTTAAAGGACATTTACTGTACAAATGTCCCTTTCCAGTTGTTGAATTACTAAGCCAGATGCAATATATCTACTACTTCTTTGGCCTCTGTCTCTGTGGTAGATAGCATGGTTCTAATCTGAAATGTTAGGGGAATTACTGGGACGAGGTCATTTTAAGGATTTCAGTCTTCTTTACAGTGCCCTACTTTTAATACAGGAGCAAAAGCACAAGTTAAATTGTACTCTAATTGCAATGTAGTCCCAAA
>JACXGI010003804.1:22728-44788 GCA_016801175.1 Esox masquinongy
AAAAAAAAAAAAAAAAAAAAAACTGTAGAAGAGACTTAAGGTTGTTTAGCCTAATTGATGGATGATAAAACATTGTAATGAAACACTCCCTTGACTTAAAAAGTGAACGGTTTTATTACAGCAAATCCATCCAAATCGCAACAGCTTTCAAGTAGCAGATTAAACATACAAAACACAGCTCACTTAACATAGTTGTTTTTTATTAAATATGTAAAAAGCAAGTTATTCACAAATAAAATGCAAACATGCAACACATTTTGGGGAATGCATAATGAGTGGGACATCAGAAGAAAAAAAAAAGAAAAGAACATCATCTATTTATAATTTTTTGACAGTACATGTTTACATTCCTTTTCATTTACACAATATCTGACTAAAACATTGTGGTGCACTGCAGAGTTCAATAAGAATAAATGCAACAATACGAAAGGTTATACAATGCATGTACTTGGAATATAGCATGTCAAATTACTCAGTGAACTGACTCACAACCACAAGACCTGTGGTTCAGAAATCATATGAAAACATTGGAAATATACCTGACTTCCATTGAATGCAAAGGTGACTTGCTGTTGAAGTTTTAAGTTTGTGACCAAAGTACTTAACACTAAAGTTTGCTCTGTTCCCTTGCGATGAAGCCATACTGATCAAACCTTTGTCACTGTAGCACCAAATCTGGTGCAAATTAGTCCTTTTTGAGTACACTGACTGTCAATTATATGCATTTTAAGTAATTTCTGAAGATCACATTCTAGTCATAATTGGTCTCTCACTACTACTTTTCATTCATGATTCTCATGGACTGTACCTTCCCTTCATGTAAAGGCAATATCAAGTCTTGACCTTAGCTTTTAATAAATATTGTTTTCACAATTCATTTGTAATTGTGTGAATTGAGAGCGTCTATGGACAGATTGTCCAATCCAGAGTCAAATGTTAGTGCAGCATATTGAGGAAGGTTAAACAGCTACTACAGACCCTTCGGGGCTTTTCTTATTGCGTTCTCATGATTAATATGGTTGATATGTAAAAAATGTACAAAATAAACAAAAAATAAAATAACCTTGAAACAACATACATAATGGATGGATTATGGGATGAACTGAAGCAGGCAACATACGTAACAATTGCTGACAGATAAAAACACTATCAGTCCACTCCATACTACGTCTCTCACCACATAACATTTTGAATGACTTCATTTTTCACCCTTTTCACTGTCATTGGAAACCTCTGTGATGATTTGAGCATGCCTGCATGTGACGTTATGTAATAACAGCATCCTGCTCATAGCATATCACCGACAGTCACAAAATCACACCGAATGCAGAGCGGCGGAGGGATGTCGTGCTTTTTTTCCAAGTGGTTGCTTCATGTGCTCAGTCTTCAGTAGAATAAAAAAAAGAAAACCAACCATGAGGGATATCTTTTTGAAGAAACAAAAATAAAACCTGTAACAAAGTTCTCACAAAACAAAAGGGCATGATGTGGTGGGGACGAGGTTGTGGCCATGGACAGGGAAGGATGGAAGTCAGTACTCATCCTGTTGATCATCAGGAACCTCCTCTTCATGGACTCCTGGGTCCACATCTTCTCCTTCTACCTCTCCTTCTCCTGCACCTTCCTAAGGGCATACAACCAGTCATAGCGAAATGTCAGGGCCACAGTCCACATTGGTATGGATCATACATGAATTTATCCAATCATATTGAAAAGAGTTTCCTTAAACACAAAAAGGCATGTTATTACAATTTAAAAAATTAAGCATCCTAGTTTCAGTCCGGTGACCCTGCAACATTCCTATGAATAATCAATCAATGAAGAGCCGATGAATAACAGCCTACTGACCTGTTCGTCCGCAGAGTACAGGATCTCCATTAGCCGTTCCACAAACTGGCCACTTTCCTGACCTTGCTCCTGTGCCAGCACTTCCACCTCACGAAGCTTTCCAAAGTAAAAGTCCCTCTCCTTCTCCACCCCCTCCAGTGCGAGTTTTAATGAGTTGACCTGTACATAAAAGGAGCCATCTTGTTTTTTACTTGACACACAAGAATACTGTCTATGTGGAAAATTACCAACTCGAAGCTGGGCTGTGTGGCATCTTAAAAATATAGCTAAACACACTCACTCACTCACTCACCCATTTCTTTAACTGCTCATACAGTACCAGTCAAAAGTTTGGACACAACCTTTCATGGCTGTGTCCAAACTTTTGACTGGCACTGTATATCAAACCGTTTCCATGTTTACAGTAATCAAATCCTTGTATGATCAAGACAATTATGGAATTAAAACTCAAGATAGTTTGCAATTAGTTGTCATTTTGGTTATTGCTAAAATCAATACGTACACATACTTACGAATCTTAACCAGCGAGTTAACAAAGATATTAATTGGAGATGACACTTTGGTAGTAACAGATACATTCAATAATGATGCTGTAGAAGTGGCTTTATACCTGGTCGTTTAGCACTGTGACTTGTGCTTCCAGTTCCCGCTCCCCTTTGGCCGGAGTTGTCGTTGGCGTAGCGACTGGGATTCGTTTGGCTGAAGAGGGTCTGGAGGACGGATGGGGGCTGCAGGGATTTTGTTTTGGGGTTGTTGCGCTTGCTCTGGTGGCTCCTGAATATCAAGATAACATTTAGTTAGAAAATGTAAATAACCTTCTCAACTCAGACAGGTTCCTCATTTACGTAAATGGCATCTGCAGTCTGAGAGGGAATATTACAAAACACGAATAGCTATCCCGCTAACTTTAAAAAAAATAAAATAAAACAATTCTGGTTCATTAAGAAATCTATATCAGGTTTGGGAAGTTTAGGCAATTAGACCATGCATATTTCAAGTGTATGTGAAAAATACTTAGACATTAGCTATCTAACTCGTTGATCCTGCTTTGTATTATACCTCTCAGACAGACTTACCTGCAGTGGGGGAGCTGGCTGCGTGGTGTTGGGACTTTTTAGGAAGGTTGAAGATCTGCTCACCAGGGTCAGGTGGGGGGATAGCATCCTGACCCTGTCTGGCCTGAACTGGGTCGTAATCTTTACCATCGTAGTTGGCATCAAAGAACCTCTTAAACCACTGGATAAAGTCAAGGTTGTCCTGAAATCTAGCTTTCACCAGCTTCTCCACCGGAATAATCTTCAAAATCGAGAAGGCGAAATAAAATCACGTGTCATTAAGTTGAAAATATATTTTCGAAACAGTGTGTGAGCATTAAATCCAATGCAGCCTTGCCATAGATGGCAGGTAAAGAAAAGTCCTATCTACAGGTAAGTGTCAGTCAGGAAGCTCAGCGTATGCATCATCCGCTCACCTTGTCCACATTCATTCTCTTGAAGGAGGCTTGGAGCAGCTTGAAGTTGTGAATGTACTCATGCTCAAATTTTGCCTGGAACTTAACCTTCTTGAGACTGACACAGCCAGGGAAGAGTAAATCCATGAACTGGCAGTAGGCCGCTCCTAGAAGGAATTAAAATAAAACCACGTAGGAAGATGTGACAAAATAAAAAATAATTAAAAAAAAAAAAACTTCTGATACAAGATCAAAACTACTGACAGACGCAGGCATACACTTGGTGAAACTGTATCACAGCAATGCCACTAACCAAATGACCACGAAGGATAACACAAAGGAAGTTTGATGTGCTCATCCAGCTCAGACTTAACCCATATTATGAAGGTGAATATTGTTTGGCCTGTCATTTACACTAACGGACGTGTGACTGTGTGTGAGTGCATATCGCATGGTGTTTGTCAAACGCCAAACTGAGACTAAATGTGCTTTTCATGTGCTTTGGTGTACTTCTCAGTGCACTGTACCATTTCCCCACTCCTATCGATAAAATAATTGGGTAGTCACACAAATCCTATCATTTTGCATGGATAATGTGATTGGCATTTTATCTACCATTTATAAACACACCAACATTACAAAAAATACCAGCTGTCCAGAGTACAATCTTAATCTTCGCAGAAAGGAGGAATCTGTTTTCAGTGGTCATCAACTCAGTCATAATATTTAAGTGGAGTTAACATTCCCCGGAGCATGTTTTTTCTAGACGATACTTTGCCAGTGAAATTAACCTGACTCCTCCAGCCAGGTATGTACCCCTCAGACAGACAGCGCTGAACTGACAAGCTGCTTGAACACACCTTGTAGCAGTACTGTGTGTGGTTTACAAGAGATTGGATTACTTGGGCATGGTAGGCATAGCAAGTGCTGAAACCTGTTTTATTAATAGCCCTGTCAAGTCCTTAGGTAGAGGAAGGTTAGGGTTACACCAGGTTTCTTTACTGAATGTATTAAAAATACCTATTACTAGAATATTAGCAGTGTGTGTAGATCATAGAGGGAAAAGTGTGGACATTTCTTTCACTTTTAATACATATATGCCACATTTATATGCTAATTGCAACTAAGAAAAGGACAATTCCGACTTGCTAACTAGTTGTGGTTATAAACATGCCATATTCAATGAACTTGCAAGTCAGACATGTTTGAGTTTCCCGGTACCAAATAGCACATGAACTACATGAATTATATTCTTGGATCGCTATATGTTTACTAGGTCTGTATAATGAGGCCATGATAAGGTCCTTGGGTTTGGAGCATAGTTAGCAGGATTATTTTTCTGACCTGATGAGAGTTGCTCTACTTTGGTGTAGTTCAGGCCGAGAAGATCATTAACCCAGGCAGTGATGTCATGCCTGCTCATAGTCTCCTGGGTTATTGAGGTAGAATACACGTTAACCGCCATCCCCCAACTGCAAAAGAGAAAAAGCACACCTTCTGTTTACATTTAAATTTTTCCAATACATGATCAAACCTTCTTAACATAATGGTTAGTAAACATTATGTACACACAACTGCTGACACTAAAACAGAAGTAGCAGCAAAGATGAAGCAAGGTCAGCATACCTGGCCTATAACCAGGGCTACTAGTGAGCAAATTTAAGCTACAAATCCATTTTGAAAACAATGACACCAAAATTACTTCAAACCTACTTTCACTGTCCAATTGCTTAACCATTAAATACAATTTCCAGTAAAGTAATGCCATGCTAATAAAGCAATTATAAGATACAAGACCAACCCATAACAGAAGGTTCATATACATAATATAGCAAAAGTATTTGGGGAGGATGTCTGAGTATGAGTGTTATTTATCTCACACTCACAACTCCCTTTCCAAAAAAGTTGGGACGCTGCATAAAATGCAAATACCAAAATGCAATGATGTGCAACTCATTTATCCCTATATTTAATTGGAAAAAGTACAAAGGCAACATATCAAATGTTGAAACTGAGAAATGTTATTGATTTTGGATAAACACATGTTCGTTTTGAATTTGATGCCAGCAACACATTTAAAAAATGTTGGGACAGGGGCAGGTTTACCACTGTGTTGCATCATCTCTTCTTTTAACAATACTCTGTAAGCATTTGGGAACTGAGGAGACCAATTGCTGTAGTTTTGAAAGTGAAATGTTTTCCCATTCTTGCTTGGTATGGGATTGCAGCTGCTCAACAGTTTGGGGTCTCCTATGTCGTATTTTTCATTTCATAATGGTCCAAATGTTTCAATGGGTGACAGATCTGGACAGCAGGCAGGCCAGTTTAGCACCCAGACTCTTTTACTACTAAGCCATGCTGTTGTAATACATGCAGAATGTGGTTTTGCATTGTCTCGCTGAAATAAGCAAGGCTTTCCCTGAAAGACATCATCTGGATGGCAGCATATGTTGCTCCAAAACCTGTGTATATTGTTCAGCATTAATGGTGCCTTCAGAGATGTGCAAGTCACCCATGCCATGTGCACTAATGCACTCCCATACCATAACGGATGCTGGCTTTTGAACTGTGCACTGATAACAGGCCGGATGGTCCCTCTCCTCTTTAGCCCGGAGGACACGGCATCCATGATTCCCAAAAATAATAATAAAAAAAAAATACTTCAGACCACAGGACAGCTCTCCACTTTGCCTCAGTCCGTCTTGAATGAGCTCGGGCCCAGAGAAGGTGGCGGCGATTCTGGATCTTGTTTATATATGGTTTCTTCTTTGCATGGTAGAGTTTTAACTTGCACTTGCGGATGCAGCGACGTACTGTGTTCACAGACGATGGTTTTCGGAGAAGTTCCTGAGCCCTTGCAGTGATGTCCACCACAGAATCATGTCTTTTTAATGCAGTGCTGCCTGAGGGCCCAAAGTTGGTTTTCGGCCTTGTCCCTTGCACAGAGATTTCTCCGGATTCTCTGAATCTCTTAATGATATCATGTACCGTAGATGATGTGAGAAACATTATTCTTAAATTGTTGCACTTGATGCACAGTGTTTCACAAAGTGGTGAACCACTTCCCATCTTTACTTCTGAAAGACTTAATCTCTGGGATGCTCTTTTTTTACCCAAATCATGTTACTGACCCGTTTCCAATTAACCCAGTTAGTTGTGAGATGTTCCACCAGGTTTTTTTTTGCATTACACAACTTTATCAGTCTTTTGATGCCCTTGTCCCAGCTTTTTGAAACATGTTGCTGGCATCAAATTCAAAGTAGGCATATTTTTTTCATGGAACCATAAAATTTCTCAGTTTAAACATTTGATATGTTGTCTTTGTACTATTTTGTATTGAATATAGGGTTTAAATGATTTGCACATCATTGCATTCTGTTTTTTTTACATTTTACACAGCGTCCCAACTTTTTTGGAAATGGGGTTGTTTATATGACTCAAATCCAATTTATAATGAATCTGGCTAAGTTCATTATATTCAGAAACACCAGTGGTGTAGTGTACACTGTCACTGTAAACAAAAGGCATGTTTTGTATGTGTGTAACTGTAGATCACCATCATCACATCATACATTAAATGCAAACATGGTACTGGAATTGTATTGGATACCGCTAGCCTATCAAGAACATTGTAAGGTGCAACAAAAGTGTTAGGGCTTTGGTATTAAAAATTATTTATATCGAGATCCGGAGTCCTGTTGGTTTTCATTTTAGCACTACATTGGAAATGATTTGGACCTGGAATATCAGGTACGTGTACTAACTACCAGTACTGCGGGTCATTAGACTCCGAGTTGAGAACACTCTCAGTACAGCTGTCAAAACCTAAAATCCAAATTGTTTTTGCAAAATGTAATATTAAAATGTTTATGCGAAAGAATAACGGGCCTACTGCTTACATGAGCCA
This sequence comes from Esox masquinongy, assembly GCA_016801175.1. Lineage (NCBI taxonomy): Eukaryota > Metazoa > Chordata > Actinopteri > Esociformes > Esocidae > Esox > Esox masquinongy. The sequence continues at coordinate 29,934 of JACXGI010003804.1, forward strand.
AATATTTACTAGTACCGCTCCTTCATTCCAAATGCAAAACATTCAGCTAATGAGCTTACACATCCCGCTGTCACAGATAACAAGGAGGCCTGGCCAGTTAGCGACTGACAATCATTTCTATCTGATTTGCATTACGGTAGCAGCTAACGTAAGCTACAATTACATCCAATGTGTAATTTTCCTCATTCACCAAAACAGAAAGAAATGGGGAGAGCAGTTCCGATTTTTACCTCTCCTTTTCATTGATTGCGCACTGTTATAGATTTGTGGAGCCAGAAAATGGGACAGCCGTTCTCGTGTCAACAAAGCGGATGTACTGCTAGCTTTGTTAGCTAGTTAGCTTCTTGTCACTATATGACCCAAATCAAATGTATCAAATGTAATGTCATTTTAAATAATTGTTTTGAATAATAGCTTAAGTAAGAAATTATAAAATAGTTAGTTTCCCCTTTTCCCGAACACGCGATTAGATAGGGTAGGGCCAACAAGAACATTCTAGCAGCTATTGAAACCGTCTGTGTTTGTATGGCATTTTAGACAATGCAAGCAAGCTAACGGTAATCTTTCCACAATGGTTCCATTTTCCACGAGCCACATTTGTGCTATTTTATAGGTTTACATGCGATTTTGCATAATGTAAACTTGGGGGGGATTTAAGCCATGGTCAAGACACAGCGGCGTACATGTTGGATTTGATAATGACAAGTCACCAAGAAGGCATTACATGCCTTTGCTATTGCACACGATACATTGTAGCAGAACCGAAATAAAGCTCATCAGCGTCGTGGAAAACATCAAATACAATTGAAAAAAATAACGGGTTTAAAAAATCGTATTATTGCTCAAAGATGTGCTACGAAACCACTCAAATGCGGCATTTGCCCTGATTTACCTGTAGGCGCGCTCTCCTCGCACTGTATTTTTTCTGTAAGGAATGCAGTTGGATCCGTCCGTTTGGATGATGTCGTTGTTGTTCTCTCCATTTGGGGACAGTGCTTGGGTAGGACCAGGCATTTGGGTCTCTAAAATACTGAACAGATGATCTGTTCTCTCTATGAAAGGACGATGCAATATAAAGTGCCGCACCTCGGGCTCGTTCACCAGTAGTCTGTTTATTCGTCACAAATCTGTCTCTGATGACGTCGCTGCACCCTAATCAACCACGTGACTGATGGGGTGGCCGTGCGCTTCTTGGACAGTGGAATACACTAATTACAGTATTCATAATTAGACGCGAAATGTGGTTTATTTAGTGCTCCTGAGTCAGTACCAATAGCTGGCCTACTTGTAGACATTTAAATGACAGACTTTGTAATTATGAAATCTTACAGCTATTGTGAGACTTGGTTTTAATTCTCTTATTTGTGCTAGGGAGAATGCCATGGATTTGGGGATTTTACTGACAATAATAATAGTGTTTTGTTTGAAATGATTCTCTTTAACATACTGGTAGTTTAACCATGGCTTAAAAGGACTGCTTTCATTGCTGCAATTACATATAGACTTACTGTAAGTCTAGTCAAATGTTTTGTAGAAGCCTTTGTTGACAGGCATACCAACTTTGGTCCTACTATGCGTGTGTGTATATGCATGCACACACGCAGGCACACACGCAGGCATAAACAGTTCCATTTCAACCAAGGCACTAACACTAATTCATCTTCTGGTAAAAAGTGAATTCATAATATAATCAGGAGATAGGCTAAACCGTTTGTTCCACAAACCCAACTTAAAACTGTTACATGGCCTAGGGTTGTCTAGGGTGGTCTAGCATTCTAAGACACAGCCTCCTGTGCACATGTACAACAGCAATATGGGGTCAAATCCATCTGCTTTTTCAGAAGAAACTCAATCTTTCTCCACTTTCCTGTTAAATAATTAATACAATGGCTGAAAAAAAGACCCCTGAAAAGGTATGTGGTAAGTGTTCACTTTTAAATCTGTCTGACAAAGATATGAAGTGACATGACACTTGCATTAAAAAGATCATGAAGTTCAGTTCTTGACAATAATGTATAACCCATGGTGTTTTTTTTACAATGTTTCTTTCCCCCTGTCTGATCTAGTTCCCAGTCTTGTACTCTCAGTACTACGCCTTATGCACAGCTTGTTGGAATTTTTGGAATACAGACAGGCAACCCCACATGGAGTGCAGAAAAACCTGAAGCCTGACACAGTAGCCGCCAGAACGAAACCCATATATAAAACGTCTTTAGTGGCCTCACTTCCACAACACAAGGCAGTCTAACATGCAAGCTAACAGAGATGTTGCACCTGAAATACTGATGCAGACAACCTATGGTTGCTGGTTGACTAATTTCTGTGAATTTGCCCAAGCTTAGACCTCAGATTACTTGATTTCCTCTCTCCCACCAGAAACCTTCAGATTACTAACACACATCTCCAACCTTGAGCTGCCTTGCCACAGCCTCAGGTGTTAGTGTTGGGCTCGAACATAGGTCAGCACACCCTGAATCTCCATAACAGACACGATGTTTGGCAGTCACGCATAATTGATAAACAGAGTCAGTGTGTGAATATGGAATTAATTCTCTCAACAAAAACACTTTATTCCTGGTGCGACTAGAACAAAATGCTCTGTACACTGACTGAAGAAATATTCAGCCATTGCAAATATTCACCGTGTGTTAACTGAAGAAATATTCAGCCAGGAAAGCTTGAATTAAAACATTTTTCAGAGGTTGCATGAAGATTCTGACAATTAAGCAAAGCTGTTTTCCAATCAACACCATACAAACATTGATAAAGGCTACACAAACCATAAATGTCAATTTAAATTGGACATTTCTGATGTCAGCGCGCATTTTTGGTACTGTACCATAGGCGCTATGGCTTTCATGTGGTTTTGAACCCAAGCAACAGTCACAGCAATCCTCAAACGAGGAAGTTTATCTGGTGGCTGAGACTTCATATCTGAACGTTGTACAAGCTTATGTTTGGTTTTGCCTCGAACAATATAATGAAACACCGTTACAGTTTTGCACAGAGCAAACGTCTGTCCACTGTGGTGGCAAAAAGTGAAAGGGGATTAGTGAGTGAAACTAGCTCATTGTAGCAAGCTAGCTATCTAGTTGACTAGCTAGCTGACAAAAGAAACAGTTAGCTATAGCATGCTACATCTACCTACCTAGTTCATAAGTGCAGTCACCTTCGGCTACAGTAACTACAAGTAGCGTATCAGCGACTGACTAAATTATAACTATTCTAGCTACAGTAGTCAGCCAGCTAAAATCAAATGAAAAAGATCACTTTCATTGACAGAAACTGATAGCCAACAAATGTACCACATTAAATCGTGTAAATGCAAATTCATAATGAAGTTTACGACATGTACTTAAACGGATTTCACAGGTTTTACAAAAAATTATACATAAGTAACCACTGATTATTTTACTTACCAGAAACTCAGACACCAGGCTACTCCGTATAAAAACAGCTATTTTCCTTGGTCACCCCACCCTCTTTCCACTCATTGTAGTAGATGATGACATCGACAACGCACACGCGTTTCATTCGACAAGGAGCCTGCGTTGCTAAAGCTGATTGGCTTTAGTGTAACATCTGGTGTGATTTCGACCCGTCATACCCAGCATGATTTGCCAGTTACGAGTACAACTCGGTACAACCGGCAGCTACTGAATGTGAGCAGTTCACATGTCTCCGATAGAATAAACAAAATTGACTTGCATGATGATAATAATAACGCAAGCCTTACATTATATTACACAATGAAGTACAATTATTTGCAGAATATACAATAATGCTATTTTATTTTGTAATTTCGCTAACGTACATTTTAACAATAAACTTTAAGATAAGCATGTTCGTGTCTAGTTCACCATTTCAAGTGGGTAATACCCAGAGCCTTCATAATTGTCTGGTAACTTAAAAAAAAACGTGGTATAGTTTGTTTCACGTTCGATATTTGACAGATATTCAGACATTCAAAGCTCAGTAGCTCGCAAACAATTTAAGCTACAGATCTCTGGTTAGTCTCGTTATGAAAGAAAAAGTTGTACAAGACTGCACAGGTCTGGTTTTCTTGATTCCGACCCACGTTTTAAAATGGCAGGAGACGTTTATGGCGAAATTGTAGGCATTCTGCACATAACCAACGCACGTCACAAGGGAGCATCAACAAAGTGCTTCACAACATATTTACATCTCAACAACTCTTTCACTACATCATCTATAAACATCAAACCAATGTTTAATTGTTCAGGAAGAAAGGGAAAAGGGCTGCTCTTTATAGATTGTTTGCCTTTTTTGTTAATATAGATTTGTATATATTTTCTATGAACACATTAAAACACAATGTACCATTTAGAATTACAATAGCTGTCTGACTACATGACTTAGATGCTTCAAATCACTGTTCTATTCTTCAGAGGGAAGGGTCACATATTGGTCAGCCTTTTTTTCCCCAGTTAAGCCCCTACCCAATTTTATATAACTATTTGAATCTTTAACATTTCCATAGCATTCTCAGCTTGCGCCTGAGACACGGCCATTCCCTTCCTTCTCCAGTCTTTATATTACACATATAAAGGCTATCCTAGCTTAGAAATGTACTAAACCACAATCTAACAGACAACATACAGGTGTTATGTCCAAAGATGGGCAAAGATGGGCAAAGATACATCAAAATGTATTTTAAAATAAGAAAAAATCTTTTACAAGGGAGCATGAAAACACTTCGCAAACCTTCCATCTAACGGACTATTTGATATATCCCTTCACCAGTACATCAACATAGTTGATTAAGTAGACAATGTTTGATAGCAACAGCTTCTCTCTGCCTAACGAATCATGCGATAAATCTGACATATACAACCAGTCAACAGATCGAATATTCACATATCCCTGGGATCACCCAGATGAAGGTTAGTTTTAAAGTAACACTAGCAAGGACACTGGACACTAGCATGCAAAATGCAAAAACTAGACACTAAAATGCAAAACTAGAGAAGAATCAGTCAGGAAGGAAAAGGAGAGACCAATTGTCTGTGGCCACCACCTGCAAAACCATTCCCTTTTTGGGGGTTGTCTTGCTGTTGCCTCTCCAGTGCACCTGTTTTCACTTTCATTTGCACCAAAACAGGTGACATTGATTCACAATCGCTTATGCTTCCTAACTGGACAGATTGATATCCCATTTAGTTTAATTTACTTGGTGTTATACTGTGATGATTATGTGTTCCCTTAATGTTCTGAGCAGTGTATACAAATAAATTGTGTCAGGCAGTCATTCATGCAATGGTATGCAAAATCATGATCATACTAAACAGCTACTTCAGTTATTTAGCAATCAATTATTTATTAATCATTGGACACCTATTTGAAAGTTGAAAACAGACATTTTAGTACTTTGTCAACAATTATTAAATGATCAATATGTTTTGATTTTAAATGTAGCCAGAAACGTCATCAGAAAGTAGCAACAGAACTTGTCAAGTGAGAGTTAATGACAATAAGGCACAAGTTACACCATATCGTGGCATTATAATGTAACGTTGTACTGAAACGCTTTATTATACATTTTTTTCGTGCGCAACCAACGAAAACTTAAAATAGGCTGAAAGTAGCAAGCTAACGTTAACTGTGAGGGCTGCTACTCGGGTCAAATAGTTAGCTAGAACATTACGTAAATTGGTAAATGATTTAGCCTAGGCTCCTAAAACGAACACCAAAAATTAACATGAACTGTGAGTGTGATTTTTTTTTTGCAACTTATGCTAAAATCGATGGATAGCTGGCAAGTGGCAACCTACACGTCTTTTACCTTCACCTTCTTCAGGTATGGATCAATTTTCTTTCTGATCTCAAGTCTGGGCAAATTCCTGAGTAGGCACCAATCACAGGAGGAATTTTTATGATGTCATCATGTAGACTTCTCATAAAGTAATTTTACTTCTCACACAGTACTTTTAAACTACAAAATACAAAACACTAAAGTATTTTGATACTATATATGAAGCCATTTTCATCAACCCTATCAAATACAAATGACAAAATATATTTGTTTTAAAATTTGAAATACATATTTTAAATACATGTATCATACATACTGCCCATCCCTGCCCCGGTCAGCGAAACACGGTGCCAGTATGCGTGGTGGTTGGTGTGACCAGCCAGACGTGTCGTTGGCAGCCCGTCTTATATCATGGGTGGTGGCCGGTGCAAGTTATTACATTTTACCACTGCATGCACATTTTAAGTATCGCGTTAAATATCGCCTTATTGCCATGTTATTGTAACCTTATTGTAACTTTAATGCACTGATGCACTGTATAAAACCGGAGCAATGTAACGGAAGGTAGTGCGACTAATGGATTGCTTGTATTGAATGTATGTTCCCTTTTTAAAAAATGTGAATGGCTAAGCGTATTCAAGAATAGCCTCTTCTGTGCGCCCTCAGCTAGCTATTTCAGACGACATAATGGTCCATGCCATAGACCTAATTTACAGTGACATGTTGCAGCAAATGCTGCCCTCCATCTTAACTCGTCTTGAATGAAATCGATTGTATGCTTTTTGAAATACAACCCAGGATGTTATGGAGGAAGTAAAGCCTTTAGGTAATTACAAATGTAAAAAGTAAACAAACTAACATTTGTTTTTATAATGTAAAAGAAATCCAAATTGAATTACAGATCCAGGCCTACCAATCTCTCTGTAAAGTCAATCCCAATCATCAATTTAGTGCATATATGGCTGTAGCTATTTGATGTCCTTATAATCTGAAATTGTCCTAATAGACTAATTAATAATATGGTCTTCAGGTAGTACAGAAGGTAGATGATCTTCAGAGACTGAGGAATGAGGTTGCTGAGGAAGAACAAGAGGCCCTGCCCAAGAAGGAGGCTAATAAAAGTAACACAAAGTCAGGGGAACAGGTCATGGACAATGATGCAGATAAGAGACGTAGACGTATAGGATTTGTTCTCTGTATCTGGATGTGATGTGCAAACTGTCATCTGTTTTCAATGAAATTGTCATTAATAGTCACTAGTCAAATATTTCAGTATATAAGAATGGTTACATTGTATTTAATTATACCAATACAGCATCTTGAGAGAGAACGTTTTCTTCTACTTACTCAAAGGCACACATCCTTAGGACCTATGTATAAACATCTGGACAGAGAATATGTGGTCAAACTCCTGAAGGAAAAAGCTCATATTTTGCCTTGGGCCCAGGAAACATTGATGGGCTAGTGCTGCCCAATCCTCAAGTCATTCCTGTGAAATCTCACTGATGTTATAAGTTTTTGTTTTTTCTAACAACATTTATCTAACCACATTTCTCAACTCTTATTCAGCAGTTAATACTGATGATCTATAACTAATATATGTTGATATATTTTCATCCCTAGGCAGTGGGATACACTCTATGAAGCACTAAAAAGCTCTTTTAGTTCCTCTATGTGCCTTTGACCTTGGATGTGAGATTCTCTTAAATTCAAATATTGATTATCTGTTATTTAAATGAGTGGTACCCAACCGGGGGTACTAGGACCCTGTTTGGGGGTACTTGGTCTATCTACATGGGGTACTTGAGAAAACATGTGAGAGAACTTGTCAATTGCTAACTGGGAGGCACTTCAGGAGTACTCAATGCAGAGCAATTTCATAGGTTGGTACAGTAACTAAATAGGTTGGAAATTACTGGTCTAATATTTAATGAATTCATATGTCGTATCAGACTTTATTCAGGTCACAGACAACAGCTGGGTATCTAGAAAACCTTACATCATAGCTTCATGGACAAACCTGCTCTGTTCTGTTTCTTCAGTACAGATGATCTTGGAACTTGGAGCTTCTCAAATTTTGCAAGACCACAGTGACTGTAATTTCCCAGACCACTCTGCACATCCTGCTGCTTGCCCTGGTCCACATACTGGGGGTGACAGGCTGTGAAGGGGACGACACTGACTCCCCCAAGAGGGGCCAGCAGTGTCAAAATCTTTGCCGCCTTTCAGCAGGAAAGACTGGTGCTTGTCAGGGAAGAAAAGTGTATGGCAAAGCAGATACATACAGTAAGTGTGGCAGCAGTGCACACATTTTCTAGTCTAGAACATCCTCTCCTAATAGGTATGTTCCCCACGTTGTGTGTGGGAGTAATTATTTCTCCATTGAAATGTAAACATACTGAATTTTACAGCTTTCTAGCTGCAGGTGTATTTTATGACATCCATACATCAGTACTGAATGATTGGTTATTATTTTGATTATTTGCGTAGGGTTGAGTTAATTATGTTTATCTTTAGAATACTAGACTAACAAAGTTGTTGGACTTCTTTGCAAATACCTTATCAGACTGATTCCATCATACACGGATTTTGTTTAAAGTTTCCAGAGCTCAGGGAAAGTCCTAGGAATGTCAGAAGAAAATATAATCTAAGTGTCCAGAAGCGACTGTCCGACCATGAGATCCTGTCATCCTGAGATCCTGCCAACCTGAGCTAACTGTTGATCTTATTAAGGACGTGGTTGAACAGCTCAACTCAGCACTCTTCGTGTCCATCGGCAGAACTATTGTGGCCTCTGCTACTCAGGCAACTGAACAGATGTTTAAAATGTTCCAGAAGTTTTTCGATGATCACACATCCAGAGGACCAATTAGATGTTGAGCCCTTCATTACAACTGCAACAGAAAAGGTGACTAATGTTTTTGAAGGCCTGTTGGATGAATACGAAAAGGAAAATCTGCTAAGCTTTTTCAAGACATACAGTATCTCACAGAAGTGAGTACACCCCTCACATTTTTGTAAATATTTGATTATATCTTTTAATGTGACAACACTGAAGAAATGACACTTTGCTACAATGTAAAGTAGTGAGTGTACAGCTTGTATAACAGTGTACATTTGGTGTCCCCTCAAAATAACACAACACACAGCCATTAATGTCTAAACCGCTGGCAACAAAAGTGAGTACACCCCTAAGTGAAAATGTCCAAATTGGGCCTAAAGTGTCAATATTTTGTGTGGCCACCATTATTTTCCAGCACTGCCTTAACCCTCTTGGGCGTGGAGTTCACCAGAGCTTCACAGGTTGCCACTGGAGTCCTCTTCCACTCCTCCATGACGACATCACGGAGCTGGTGGATGTTAGAGACCTTGCGCTCCTCCACCTTCTGTTTGAGGATGCCCCACAGATACTCAATAGGGTTTAGGTCTGGAGACATGCTTGGCCAGTCCATCACCTTCACCCTCAGCTTCTTTAGCAAGGCAGTGGTTGTCTTGGAGGTGTGTTTGGGGTCGTTATCATGTTGGAATACTGCCCTGCGGCCCTGTCTCCGAAGGGAGGGGATCATGCTCTGCTTCAGTATGTCACAGTACATGTTGGCATTCATGGTTCCCTCAATGAACTGTAGCTCCCCAGTGCCGGCAGCACTCATGCAGCCGCAGACCATGACACACCCACCAACATGCTTGACTGTAGGCAAGACACAATTGTCTTTGTACTCCTCACCTGGTTGCTGCCACACACGCTAGACACCATCTGAACCAAATGAGTTTATCTTTGTCTCATCAGACAACAGGACATGGTTCCAGTAATCCATGTCCTTAGTCTGCTTGTCTTTAGTAAACTGTTTGCGGGCTTTCTTGTGCATCATCTTTCGAAGAGGCTTCCTTCTGGGACGACAGCCATGCAGACCAATTTGATGCAGTGTGCGGCGTATGGTCTGAGCACTGACAGGCTGACCCCCCACCCCTTCAACCTCTGCAGCAATGCTGGTAGCACTCAGACGTCTATTTCCCAAAGACAACCTCTGGATATGACGCTGAGCACGTGCACTCAACTTCTTTGGTCGACCATGGCGAGGCCTGTTCTGAGTGGAACCTGTCCTGTTAAACCGCTGTATGGTCTTGGCAGCTCAGTTTCAAGGTCTTGGCAATCTTCTTATAGCCTAGGCCATCTTTATGTTGAGCAACAATTCTTTTTTTCAGATCCTCAGAGAGTTCTTTGCCATGAGGTGCCATGTTGAACTTCCAGTGACCAATATGAGGGAGTGTGAGAGCGATAAAACCAAATTTAACACACCTGCTCCCCATTCACACCTGAGACCTTGTAACACTTACGAGTCACATGACACCAGGGAGGAAAAATGGCTAATTGGGCCCAATTTGGACATTTTCACTTAGGGGTGTACTTTTGTTGCCAGCGGTTTAGACATTAATGGCTGTGTGTGGTGTTATTTTGAGGGGACAGCAAATTTACACTGTTATACAAGCTTTACACTCACTACTTTACATTGTAGCAAAGTGTCATTTCTTCAGTGTTGTCACATGAAAAGATATAATCAAATATTTACAAAAATGTGAGGGGTGTACTCACTTCTGTGAGATACTGTAGTTGTGAAAGTGAAAATGTTGGCTGCTGGCATTCAACTTTCAGGGCCAGTTTCACAGACATGGATTAAGCCTAGCCTAGGACCAAAAAAATCAAGTTCAATTTTAAAACTCCATTGAGCATGTTTTTTTTAGCCCTAGACTAGGCTTAATCTGTTTCTGCAAAACCAGCCCTCAGTGGAGCACCTGAATGTTGTAGGCTCTATTACTCCAGAGGAACGATTGGAAAGATTCAGTGTTATGTTGTCCTCCATCATTCAGAAGCTATCCCTTGAAGAGTTCCAGAAGAAGGTAACAAACAAGGTCAGAAAAATACTGATTAAATCACTCAAAAGCTCCCTCAAATCCAGCCTGTGAAGTACTCTCCACAAGGCACTTTCTCAAATGTCGCCAGCAAAATCAAAATTTTCCTTGAAACATACATATGCAGCCACTTTTGAAATAGTTTGATCGATTTCCTGTTGTATGAAGAGCCTTTTTCACCCCCAGAGAATTCTACTACTCTGTGGCAGGCAGACTCTGTGCTTGAAGAGAACAGGGAGAAAACAGCTGAAGCCTCTGGGGCCGAACCCTTAGGCTCCCTGTCTGGTATGGAACTGCCAAGGCCATTTTCCACAACCTATCAACAATGATGAGGAGTTACTTAATAATGGAAATACAAACCAAAGCAATGACAGCTCAAGCCAAAGAAACACTCAGCCAAATTCTGGTTACCATTTATGAGGAACTGTCTAAATCAGACCAAATGTCAGCAGCAGATCTTTCACAAATAGAGAATGTGATTGCAATCATGCTGGACGACATTTACAATATGAGCAGTGGATGTGGCGATTTCTGATATACTAGAGGTTATTACTCCAACCATTGTGAGATGTTCAGTAATCGACATGACTGAACATACTAAGGAAGAGACATTGGCATGTGATGCCAGGAAATCCATGTGTGCTATAGCAGATAGCATCACGAAGGAGGTTTATCCAGAGGAAAGCGGGCAGGTTACATGTCACCGTGATCTAACTGCTGCAATAGCTACACTGGAGGATCTCATATCTCAAGGGAATTGGTGCTCTCTTACGTGATCTTAATCACCAAGTAAACCGCATCATCTCTGACAGCAACTTGCCCCCTCAGGTTTTGACAGTGTCAGCTGGTAAGAGTGTATCCGATACAACTCTTGATAAACTGGAGAGCAAGGACACAAAAGTGTGGAAGCCCACACCACTTGAGTTGGTTCAGCTGTTTGCAGAGGAGTCTGTGAAATGCCTCCTGCTTCCTAGCCTTGTGCCTTCGTCATCTTCAGATAGTTTGGCTCAGGTTGGTCAGTGTCTTGGCTACTGTATCTAAAGATAGGATTTCATGCTCCTCCTATTTTTCAGATATCACTGAAACAGTCAGTCTGTTTACAAGAGTATTGGTGAGACAGGTTATGGAATCTGTGTTTTCTGATGCCCAAAGCCGAGCATCATCTCCATTTGAGAGACCGGAGACCACTTCAGCAGCAGGTTTCGGGGACAACGTGGATGACTGTAGGGAAAAAAAAAGCAGATAGCATCTGCTATATATATATATTTTTTTCCATGAGGAAAATATTCCATCATTTACAAGTTTCATAGTGTGTATGATGTAAATATATACACATGATTAACAATCCCCTCCCAGATTTCATTCTGGGTGGTATCCTTTTTTTTAACAGCAGGGGGCACTGAAGCCCAACCTTCTTAACAAGGAGGGTGAATGGCAATGAAGCGCAGAGTGGAAATAGACCACAGAGCAGACAGAGACAATAGTGTCAGTTTCATAAGTCAGCAACAAGAAAACATGAAATGACTTAAGCATTAAAATGTTCTTGTCTTTTTTGTTCCAAGGGGTTATTTGGTAGCATATGCTACTTCAATTTAAATTCTTCATGCCATTCATGCCAACTTGAAGACCATTAAGTTAAAGAATCCTATGTTATTAGCAGCGAAGAGATACACCTATGTATGAGGCTATACACAAGTTAAGGTACAGGATCTCATCTATCCATGGTTGTTGGGATGGTGAGTGATAAAATAATAATTGGGTTAGTGCTCATATTTAAAATATTAGCATATTCCAACGCAAGAACAATTAAGCTCTAATGCCTTGCTCCAAGAAATATAAACAAATGTGTCGCTCAAAGAACGTAAATGAGCTACCTTTGGTCACTGACCCAATGCACTCACTGCTATTCTACCTGCTGGCAGTCATCTGGGAGCAGGGAACAGATGTATTGACAGATAATGAATGTGGAGCAGTATAAATCAAGTCTATTTGAACTCAAACTGGAATCCAAACTGATATGATCTATTTGATCATTGTTTCAAACACATACATAGCTATTTCAGGATGTGCCAGTTCCTTTCATAAGTGATTGAAAGAAGAGACAAAGAGCTCATAGGCAACATCTTTCTCACGTTGTGTCCATTTTTTATTATGCACCATCGACATCATGCAAAATCACTGATATAAACTAGCTTGAAAAATCATACCAGATATACGCACATTTATGATTTCAAATTGGCTTGCGACACTTTTAAAGTGACTGAGTAACAGTTTAAACACACAAAGCAATGAACATGGGTATCAAGTGTGCATGTGCTCTTCAGTGTTTGAGCTAGATTTGAGAGTGAGTAGATAAAAAGTGAATCATTTGGTCAGAACATTTAAATTACAATGCAAATTCAAAATATATGGCAAAACAGTAGATGTTGATTGTGAAACATGAAAACCAACATTGTTCTTCGTTCTTGCAATAATATATAGTTTTATGAGTGTTATGAACAATGTTGTCAATTCAATCATTAAGATGCTGCACTCTAATTTAATTCGCGTCATCACATCTTCAAATCTCAAGCAGCTAAAAATAAAATAAACTCAACTAAACCTCTTAGTCAACACATAGCTATCAATAAAAAGAAATCCTCAGTATGCTATATCACTTTCCAGCATTTAGATTTATCATTAGTTTACCTTATTTTCTTTCTATACTTTCTCATTCTCTTAGCATTACATACCTGCTCATTATCCAGGTTGAATTCAATATAATATCTGCAATATGGAAAACACTAAATGCAGATCAATGCAAATAATGTTGTTCCTGCAAAACTGTCTTACCTTACACAGTACTATTAACAATTAGTCAATATTTCTGGATGAAATAGAAAAAAACATTTTGACAGTGATAAAGACCTGCATTTCTATAGTTCCAGGAACAATGTTAGCTGCGTGCTGCAGATTGTGACTACTGTCTCATCACTGCATCTCTGAGCGGCTTTGGAGATTCAAGGATGAGGACATGCCCACCTAAACATATCCCCCTTAGGTGTTCTGCTTCTTATCACATGGCTCAATCAACCAGGACTTAAGTCAGAACCAACAGATTGGAGGGGAGCTCCTGAGCCCCAACTGAGCTTACAGGCCCCCATTTTGACACCAGGAGTCACCAGAGCACAACGTGGAAAGGTAACCCTGTCCGCCTATCCCTCCCCGAAACCAGAAAGAGTCACTGAACTCCCCTTTGCCCTCAGTATGCAGTGACCATGGTAGAACCAGTGACTTAGTTGCACTGCCATGCTGTGCTATAAACCACTGCCCCACTTGGGAGCCTCAGTATTGACCGTTTGAACCCCATCCAGAGCTGGCTGAATTAGCTGAGGCAGTGCACACAATGAGTCATGTTTCCGAATTGAACAAAAGCCACTCTTTCAATCAGTAATTAAAAGAAAATCTAAAAATCCACACAACACCAATAAATAGAAATCCTTGAATTAGTGGGTCAACCTGGTCATAGCAGTTAAACTAATTATAATGGAGGTAGGTAGCCTCTGGGTTATAGACAGTACCTCAGTTAACACAGTTATACCGTGTTTACCATTTGGATGGAAAAGCAATCTCAACCAAAAGACAACGACCAGGTTTATCCACAACACAACTACAGCATATACCTGCAAAAATCTTCATCAAATCGTACCAAAAATGTATATGATTTAAAAATCAACAAATCATTTCCAATAAAGTTATTTGATTTTATGGCACTGGTGGTATAATAGAGAGCTCTGTTGTTTCATAATCTTTTCAGTTCACAGTATTCACTTAATTATGCTGTTGTTGGTTTAAAAAATAGATCTTTACATATTATAACTATTCTACGGTTGGATTTAGCGTCTCATAACTTCCTTCATGCCGCCTCTTCAGCTTGGACCAACATCTCTTCACAGCCTTCTATGTGACATCTCTTTTCATTCATCATCCAGTGTGTTTCTATTTTTTTTTTTGCTTTGCATATTGCTTACCTGTTCAGAAAGATAGGACACTTCATACTCTGCTCATTTCAGAGTTGGAATATACTATAGCATGATAAGAAACAATACACTCAGTGGTCAGTTTATTAGTTTCACAAAAATGATAGTCCAGCAGACAGTGAGTCAAGTGGCCATAACTTGCTATATAAACGGCA